>PVLC010027427.1:0-21510 GCA_004027655.1 Graphiurus murinus
AAAAAAAAAAAAACTGTGAATTACCTAGAAATCATGTGGGGTTTTCGTTCTTTTGTTTTGTTTTTGTGGTACTGGGGATAGAACTCAAGGGAATTCTCCCTTTGAGCTATCCCCCAGCCCTGTTTTATTTTTTGTTTGGAAACAGGGTCTCACTAAATTGTGGAGGGCTTCACCAAGTTGCTGAGGATGTCTACAATCCTGCAATGCTCCTGTCTCAGCCTCCCAAATACTGGGATTACAAACATGTGCCATCACGCCCAGCCAAAATCTTAAAAAAAAAAATTTTATGTGCTTTTATTGGTTCATTATGGTCTCATATCATAATGTATATCATGTTGATATTGACATACATGCACACAGCACTTGGTGCCCCCCCTCCTCGTCTCTGTGCCTCTCAGTACTCTGTACCTCACACAGAGTACTGAGATTGACACTGAAATTTTCACATATGTACGTAAGGTCGATGTTAGTATTTCCAATAATAAACCTCCATCTTCCCCCTCCCCTTCCCTTAGACCACCTCCTTGGCTCCACTGAGGTTTCTCCTCTATTATCTGAAGTCCCTCTGGTATCCCAGTTACTCCCTAACTTGTGCATATTATAGAAAATATATGCCCCTTCACTTCCTGTGACTAACTAATCTCACCTAACATTATGTTTCCCAGGTCCTTCCATTTTCTTACAAATGACATTATTTTATTCTTCTTTATTGCTGAGTAAAATTCCATTTGTGTGTATTTCCCACAGTTTTATAATCCATTCCTCTATTGATAAATGCATGGGTTAGTTCCATAATTTGGCTATTGTGAATTGTGCTGCTATGAACATGGGTATGCATATATTACTGTAGTTCTGTGGTTTCAACCTCTTTGGAAAGATACCCAGGAATGGTATAGCCAGATCATATGGTGGATTCATTCTCAGTTTTCTAAGGAATCTCCACACTGATCTCCATAGCAGCTGAACTAGTTTGCAATCCCACCAACAGTGTAGAAGAGTTCCTATTTCCCCACGTCCTTGCCAACATTTGTTATTGACTTCTTGATGATTGCTATTCTGATTGGGGTTAGATGGAATCTCAGTGTAGTTTTGATTTGCATCGCCCTAATTGCTAATGACGTTGAACATTTTTTCATGTATCTACTGGCCATTTGTATCTCTTCTTTTGTGAAGTGTCTATTCAATTCAGTTGCCCATTTCTTGATTGGGTTATTTTTCTAGTATAAAGTCTTTTAAGTTCTGTGTATATTCTAGATATTAATCTTCTGTCAGATGGATAGCTGGTAAATATCTTCTCCCATTCCATAGGCTTTCTCTTTAATTCTTGGTTTCCTTCGATGTGCAGAAACTTCTTAGTTTAATAACATCCCACGTATTTAAAATTTTTAATAAAATTAATAGTTAATATGAAAGCTGAGAAGCCAGGGAAATCACACTTCCTTTCCTCAGGTACAAGAATCACAAAATTTGTTCTCAAATTAGGCTACAACCTAGAAATTCCATATGACACATTCTCAGTTCATAATGCCAAACTATGAAACAAACTGTGCAACTTATCTGAATTCATGTGTTTTACAACAATTTTAAGAAGAATTTTTAGCATAAATGCCTTAGTGTTAATCAGAAACATAATGAATTTAGAAAGAGGAAAAAAGGGGAAAGTTTAAGAAGAGGAAGTACTAAAACTGAGACAAAAATCAAGACAATAAAAAAGGAGATACAATAAAAACATTATTAGTGAGTTTCAAGGAAAATGGTATAAATAGCAGGATAGGTTTCAAATACAAACAGGTAGGTAGATTCTATGGAAGGTTAAAGGCCAAAAGAACATCCTGAGCGAAGTGGCTCTTGATATTATGTTGCTGGAACTTCCATTTGCCTCTGATGATCATCCTCTCAGCAATCGAGGTTGCTCAGGGGACGGGACATGGAGAACAGTTTGTGGAAGTTAAAATACAGGCAGAAGGGATGTTCAGACAGGAACCGGCTGGGCACTGAAGAAATAAGGACTTGCATCCAACTTAGAGACTCTGAATAACAGGAATGAGAGAAGGATGTACACCAATCTGACTCCTCCCAGCAGGCTCTCCATTCCAAATTAAGAGCATCACAGTCCACCCAGCCTCTGGAGCATATCAGGCTGGCAGGATGAGGAGCAGCAAAGCGGAGAGGGCTTCTGCCTTGCTAGACAGCTCTGACTAGTCTGACTGTGGAAATGAGCATCCAAAGTTGCCAAGTTTAGAAGAGAAGGGGGAAATCCTGATTTCAAAGTGAAACCTCTAGATTTTTAACATTTAGCAACAATGCATCTTTTAAAATACTGCCCAGGCCAGCACAAGTCCTCCCAATTCTTCCCATCTCCACATCTGCTTCCATTATGCTGCCATTGTCTTCTCCATTTCATCTGCACCAAATGCAAACTCTGCTTTCTAAAACCACAAAGTCACTTAACCCCTTTAAAAGCCTACCTTTGTCTTTAGAACCAATGCCAAACTTTCACATCAGCCTTGAGGCCTTCCATTGATGTGGTGGCATCCAGTACCTCAGCTCCTGCCCTCATCCCCACAACCCAGGGCAGTATTCCCAAAATATTGCCTTTGTTTTGCCTATGCGGTACCTTATCTAAAGCCACTGCCTCAACCCAGAATACCCTTCCCAACTCTCCTCGGTTGCTGGGTTCATTCAGTCATTAATTCACCCCACAAATAAACATGCAATGGGCAACTAACTGTGCCAAACACTATCCCAGGCACTGCGGACTCAACACGGAACAAAACAACCAAAAATCTCCCCTATAAAAGAGAAAGGTAATAAATAAAACATGTAGTAAGTCACACATGAAAGGTTCTTTGGCATAAGAAAAAAGCCAGAAGAAAGGTTAGGGTGGGAGAGGAAGAAAGAGGAGAGGGTTAGAAGGTTAGAAGGTTGAGATTTTAAGGCATCATTTTGAAGGTGACATTAGAGCAAAGACCTGAAGGACCTGAGGGGATAAATAACTGGAACAAGAAGGTTCCAGGCAAAAGGAACATAAACAGCAAAGGCCTCAGGCAAAAGTGTACCTGGTGTTTCAGGCTGACATTCTACTCTCCCTTAAAAAGCCTGGCTGAAGTGCCACTTACTTTAAGAAGCCGTTTTTGAGTCCTACAAGTAAGAATTATTCATTTCCTCGACACCATATCTGTTCCTTCGAAGACCTTATACAGTGGGAACCCTCTTTTTGTACATACAGGAATGATTGGTGATCAATCAAAAAATTAGCTAAGTAGAAATTTATTTACAAATGACACAGACATATTTTAACCATCTCAACTTCAAACGTATAAATGTACATTCATTTCCCAATGTAGCACCAAGACTTCTTTGAGTATGAGTATGCTAAGAACAGTTCCTCATTTTCTTTCTTTTTCTTTTTTTTTTTTTTTTTTTTTTTTTTTTTTGCGGTACTAAGGATTGAACTCAGGGGCATTCTACCTCCGGGCTACATCCCCAGCCCTATTTTTTATTCTTTATTTTGAAACAGGGTCTCACTAAGTTGCAGAGTGCCTGACTAGGTAGCTGAGGCAGGCCGCGAACCCGGATCCTCCAGTTTCAGCCTCCCAAATGCTGGGATTACAAGCGTGCGCCACCACACCCGGCTTAGTTCCCCATTTTCTTAGATAAAATGGCATTGATAAACCATTGTCTATGATGTCCCTTCCCTTTAAATAAAACAGAGACTTAAAAATACTTATGTTTTCTGGGAACTCCTTCCCAAAGTTGACAGTATTTTCCCACTGTGTTTTAGCTATCTTATTCGCAAATCTAATTCATTCAAAGGCAATTTCTTTAGCTTCTTGCCTTTATCAAGTCTTTCCAAAGCATTTCATAAAAATAACCTCATATCCATATTTCTTGATTTGAATAATATTTATTAAATTATACTCCCAAGTACCACTGGTATAAATAAGTTTGGGAAAACACAACTGACTCTTGGTAAGCAGAAAAATCAAATAATACAGAGGCCAACTAGGACTAACCTACTAGTTTGAGCATGTGTATGCTTGCTGTGGGAGTTGGTTAGTATGGTTTACTAAGGGAATGATTAATCCAAGACGTCAAAATCAAGACCAGAATAGGATCTGAATAGATATTTCTTCAAAATAAGATATAAAAATGGCCAAAAAGCACATGAATATTTGTTTAACATCATTAGTCATAAGGGAAATGCAAATCAAAACCACATTGATACCCAACTTCATACCCACTAGAAAGGCTATACAAAAAGACAGACATAATAAGTGCTAGAGAGGATGCGGCGAAATAGGAACTTTTATACTTGCTAGTGGGAATGTAAAAGGGTACAGCCACTTCGGAAAAATAGTTTGGCAGTTCCTCAAAATGTTATGCATAGCCTGGTGTAGCAGCACATGCTTATAATCTCAGTATTTAGTGAGGCCCTCCACAACTTAGTGAGATCCTGTTTCAAACTAAAAAATAAAATAGGATTGGGGGTATAGTTCAAAGGCAGAACACCCCTAGGTTCAATCCATAGCCCCCCACCCACCCACACAAAAAAAAGTTAAACATAAAGTTACCATGTAACCCAGCAATTCCACTCCAGGGATACACCCAAGAGAAGAGAAAACACACATCCAAGCTTATATGTGAATGTTACAGCAGTATTATTCATAATAACCAAAAAGTAAAAACCACCCAAAAAATCCATCAATGAAGGAATAGATACACAAAATGTGGTATATCTAGATAATAGTATTATAATTTGGATTCAAAATGTCCCCATACCAGGCACAGCAGCATATACCTGTAATCCGAGTACTTGGGAGGCTAATACAGGAGGATCACAGGTTCCAGGCAAGCGCATGGAAATTTAGTGAGATTGTGTTTCAAAAGAAAAAATAAAAAGGGTGGGGAGTATAGCTTGGAGGCAGGGCAGCCCTGAGTTCAGTCCCCATCCCTGGTACTGTTGTGGGATAACCCAGTCCCACTCGTGGGTCCTTGGCATCCGTGATAAAAAGAATTTTAACACGTGCCAGTCAGGATCAAAAAGTAGGAATTTATTTAGGGAAATAAGGGAGTGGGGGAGAAAAACAGGTGAGCGGACATCTTCCTGTCCAGATGCGCTTCCCAGGTCCCAAAAGAGACCTGGGTGTGGTTAACTCCTTCCTTTATAGGCTTGTAAGAGGGGTGGGCACAGAAGAGATCTGGACCTCCTCCTTCTTCAGGTATAGGTGGGACGATAGGTAGATGGTCCAAGCTGGGCCCTCCCCTTCCTCAGATTTCAAGATGGGCCTGCCCTTGGCTGTAAATTTCCTTTCCGGTGTCCTTGGCCCCGGACTCTTAGGTGGGGGGCAGGGCCTAAGGAACTTCCAAAGGTGGAATGGAGGCTGCCGCGCTTCAGTTCCAGGTGTTTATATTAAAGTCATATCTGTATTTTTCCCTTCCCATTTGTCTCCTTCCTGCCTAATTATTTCTTCTATCCTACATCAGTACCACCAAAATAAAATGCTCCTCAAAGCTCATTATGTTCAGTAATGCAGCCAGGTTTGGAGGTAGGACATAGCTAGAGCAGGTGGGTCACTAGAGGCTTGGCCTTGGGGACACTCTAACAGTCCCTGGCTTTTCCTCTCTTTCTGCTCTCTCTGCTATTGAGTTGAGCATGGCTTTTCCTCCTCTGCCATGCCCTAAAACCCCTCCTCCATGGTCTCTGCCTTAGAGCTGCCGACCATGAAATTGTGAGACCCAAATAAACCTTTTTTCCTCTTAAGTTGTGTTTGTCAGGTATTTTGGTCACAGCAATGAAAAAGATAACTAAAACAAATAGAATATTACTGAATTATAAAAAGGAATGAAGATCTAATATATGCTACAACACAAATGAACACTGGAACATGCTAAGTGGAAGAAGCCAGACACAAAAGACAAAGCGCAGTATGATTGTATTTATATGCCTACTCAGAATAGGTAAATCCAGAGAGACAGAATGTAGATTAGAAGCAGCCAGGGGCTAGAAGGAGGGAGAAATGTGTAGTGACTGTTAAGTACTGGGTCCAGAGGCCAGCAAGCTTCATTTGTTCTTCTCAAGCTCCCTAACACCAAAAAAGGCCATTTATTCATGTTACAAGTAGAAAAAAAAATTAAAAAAAAAAAAGAACTCATTATCTAAGGTGATTTGGTCTCCTAAAATCAACTTTCATCTTTTTTCACAAATATTATATATTGCCAATCTTTCTTCTGTTTGGATGAACACAGAACCTTCTACTAAGTTAGATTTGAAAAGTAAGTAGAAATAAAAAGAAATAAAATCAATGCTAATAGCTGATAAGCCTGAAGTCCAGAGTGGAGTCCTGGGGCAGAGAACAACACAAAGGGCTTGTTTAGAGCATGATGAGATAAACAAAGGGTCCACTGCTTAGGGAAGATGTCGTAATATCAAGAACTCAAGGGACAATGTAGACCCATTCAGCTTCTTTGCTTGTCTTCAACAAGGAGCTCGATCTTCAAACTTCAAAGATTAGAACTCTAACAAAAGGGAGCTAACATCTGTGATTAGTAGCATGGATAGTGGACAGTAATAGAATATAGAGCTAGTTCAAAAGTATCTGCTTTTGGTCAAATTTAACTTCATGATACTTTAAAAAAGAACAGAAAAGAACTTTCAAATCTGAACTTAAAAATTACTGCTGACTAGTATCTAAGCTATCTTAATAAGGTTGCTAGAAGACCAGAAATGAAAGAATCACCTTCAATTTTCAAAAAAGAGGACATGCAAATCCAGAAAAGTATCAATAGTTACCTTGCCATATATCTATGGAAAAATTCTAGACTGGGAAAATAAGTCTGAACACTGTAAAAAGAAAGCCACTATGAGCTCCTTACTAAGGCAAACTCTACATATTTGCTTTTTGATAGGATTCCTAAAATGCAAAATGGGAAGATAATACCGACAGTTACATAGCTGATTCTAACAAGACCATCTAACCAAATCTTTTAATGGTAGGCTGAACAAAATGGAAAATGTTGAACAGCATTAAGCTGAAAAATCTGTTAAACTCAACTAAGAGGATGCATAGCTAGTTGAACATCTGTTTGAATAACGTTACCAACATCAACCAACTTAAGAGAAAGTCTCCAGCAAAACACTGCAGAGTTCCATGCTTTCCCATCTAGATAACTTCTATTCATTTAATGAAAAATGTAATAAAAGTCACCTGCTCTTCACATTTGTACATGACACAAAGCTCTAAGTGACCCAACATACAGAAGCTGACAAAATGAGGCCCCCATAAAGATCACAGAAGGCTGAAATGCTGGTCCAAAAGCAAAACTGAAATTCAACAGGGAGTCAAGCCCAGCATTTAGATTTTATAACTCAAATGTATGAACAAGTAAACCAGTTTATGTAGGGAATGCCTGGATAATAAAAGCTATTTAAAAATCTACACACAGCTGGGTGTGATGGTACACAATTATAATACCAGTACTTGGGAGGCTGAGACAGGAGGATGGTAGGTTCAAGGCCAGCCTCAACTATTTAGTGAGACCCTGTTTTAAAACTAGGGCTGGGGATGTAGGTCGGAGGTAGAATGCCCCTGGGTTCAATCCCCAGTACCACAATCAATGAGAGAGAGAGAGAGAGAGAGAGAGAGAGAGAGAGAGAGAGAGAGAGAGAGATCGAGATCTACACACAATTTCAAACTTCATTAACAGAGGCATATGTCCAGACTGGATTACTATAGTTCTCAAATTCATCAATTAAATGAAAAAAAAAAGTGCTTTTTCCATCTGAATCTTTCCCAGTCTTCATCTTTGAAACAAGAATCTACAAATATCATTTAGTTAAAACTCTAGCTTCATACCCAGAGTTACTCAAGTATATCTTAGCACCAGAAAACGTTTTATTTGATCAGCCTAATTTATTGACATTTATATCAGTGGCAAATATTCCTCGAAAGAAGGCTCAGATATTATTAAATCCGAACTCTCTTTCAATAAAAGAAACTAATGAAAATAAGTAATTTGCCCCAAATTACACAGCTGCTTAACAAAGGCCATGACTTCTAGATCCCACACCATGTGGGTTTCCAGTCCTCTATTTCCTATCTTAAACCTTGTCCTATGCACTAAAGAGTTAGAAAACTATACACAGAAACATCTGTCAACACACATTATATTTTGCTAAGGATAACTAAGCTTAGAAAGAACAAATAACCATAGCACATTAGCTTGTATATTTTGACACCCTCTGCAATCACTTACAAGTTTGATAACCAATATTTGTTTTGTTTTTTTAAGGCACTCTAATCTACAAATGGCTCTTAAAGTGTGATTACCTATTAAAGCACTATGTCATATCCCATATGCCATTTGAAAAATAAAATTTGTTTCATGGATGGAAATGCTTTTAATGGACATGTCATTGTTAACTGTCCTCACAACCCCTCCCCCCCTCATAAGACATACCATGTGAAATTTATTAAAAGGTTTTAGGCTTTCAAACCTAAACAGCAGGCCAAAGCCTTTCTTCATTTAGGTAGTAACAGAAGCCCTGTGCTGAGACCCTCTTGCTCCATCACTCCCCCAGAAACAATGCCCCTCCAAGAACCCAAAGGTACAAAGGCTGTCTGGCAGGCAGATCCCCAGTGGCCTCAAGTCCATGCTTCCTCCCGCCTGCTTTAAAGAAGACAAGTGGAGGATTGAGAACTGATAAAAGAGCAAGTTAGTAAGGATTGGCTTATGATCACTAGCATCTACTAAGCCAGCTCCAGGAAGACCCACCCACCTCCAGAAGAGGTCTGGTTGCCTCTCCTTGCCCCAGGGCCTGGCTCCTCCGCTGGGACCCCTTTAGAAAGAAGAGGGAACTTAACTGCCCAGTACCCTCCTCCTCAGTGTCATCCATTAAAGCCCCAGCAAGCTCTTTGTTTCCAACAGCTGTGTGAGGGCAAGCGGCCTTGGAGAGAAGGAAGAGGTCACTCCCCTGCTCCCCTTGCTGCCAATCTGCAGGCCCTCCCACAAAACACACAAACACAGTCAAAGCAACACTCCCTCATCTTTGCACACCACCTTAATAACCCAGAGATACACAGGGGCACTCCCTGGGGCATAATTACTTGTTTCTACAACCAAACCCCACACAAGATGACTCCCTACCCCCTCCCTCGGACAAACGGAGTCCACTACAAGACATCTATCCCTCCTCCTCAATGCATACCCCCGGGTGGCTACCAGAGCCCCACGCTTCATGCATACACCACCGCACACAAAAACACAGGGTCACTTCCTAGGCCCTAGGTCTTTCCCCAGCCCATATCCACAGACCTGAGGACACTCCAAGCCCCCATCCCACCTCTAAACCCAAAAGATATACATACACACAAACACACAGGCACTCTACACTGCCAACAGCATCCTCAGGGCTATCCGCTCCATTACTCACTCGATCTCCGGGACCCCCGCGCCCTAAGGAAGCATCCCCCCGCCACACGGTCACCCTTCTGGTCATCAGACCCGACCCCCCGCCGCTCCCCGTCTTGCAGCCACAGATCCCTGCCCGGGGCCGCCCTCTTCCCGAAGCCTTCACAACACAAACACGCGCTCGCGCGGGCGCACCCACGATCACGCCCGGAGCCCCGGCCTCCCCGGCTCGCCGCGCGCTGGGCAGCCCTCGCCCTGCCACCCACCGACGCACGCACGGCCACTCCCCGTCCCCAACGCCGGTTCCCGAGCCCGCACCGCGCTCGAGACCCGCCCTCCGCCGCGGCGCCGGCTCGCGGGACCCCCCGCGCCCGGGTCCCTCCCCGCCCGGCGGCGGAGGCAGGGCGCGCTCCGGCGGGTCCTACCTGAGCAGTTGATGCTCTTGCCTTTGCCGCCGGGACAGTCCCCGCCGCCGCCGCCCGGGGGCTGGTTGGACGCGCGGCTCCCGGGCAGGGAGAAGGCGAAGAGCAGGAGCACCGACGTGTAGCAGCAGAAGGCGAGCGGGGGCGCGGCCGGCAGCCGGAGCGGAGCCTCAGTGGCCGCGGCGCCCATGGCTGGCGCCCCTGGACGGCGGGAAGAGCAGGGAGCTGCAGGCCGGGGGCATCCAGCCGCGCGCCCGCCGCCGCCTCGGCGCCTCCTAGCAGCCCCGCGGCATCCCCGCCGGGCCCGGCCCGCTGCGCTCGGGACGGAGTCGGAGGGTCCGGGCGCGTGCGAGGGTCGCGGGCGCGCGGGGGAGCGCGCGGGGGTGCGAGCCCGCGTGGGGGAGGCCGGGAGCGCGCCGGAGCGGTCGCGCGCGAGGCGGGCAGGCGGGCGGGGGTCGTGGCGCGGGCCGCAGGCCCAGCCCCTCGCTCGCCGGCTCGCTCGCCTTCCCTTTGTGTCCGCGGCCGTCGCCACCGCGTCACAAAGACCCCGGCCCGCCCGGTGAGGGGCGCGTGACGGCGCCGCCGGCGGGAGGGGTGGCGGCGACCCCGCCCCGCGCACACCCCCCGCGCCCGCGCCCACGGCTCCGCCCCCGCCCCCGCCCCCGCCCCCGCCCGGCCGGCGCCGCCTCCGGGGGAGCTATTGTTCCCGCGGCCCCGCGGGGGGCGCGGGGCCGAGGGCGCCCCACCCGCGCCCGGCCGGTGGGCTTCGCGACGCCCGGGATCCCCGGGCTGAGCTTCCCTAACAGACGTTTTTGGCGCCCTTTGTGAGCGTGTTTGAAGCTTTTCCTGCAAAGGTTTTGAAAACGCTGCAGAAGAAGGGCAGGTGGGCTATCGTGTATCTGTTTTCCAGGTAGAAGAAACAGCTCCCCGAAGAGGCAAAGGTGACTGGTCCAAGGTCACATCCCTAGAAATGGTCGGCATCAGGATTGGAACCCAAGTTTTGTTCTCACTCCAGCTATACAGTTCACAGAGGTGTTGGGGTGAATAGCTGAATCTCCAGGACCTCAACCTGTTCCCAGATACTCGCCAATTGAATTTAAAATACTGTTTTTAAAACGTCTACATTGCCCTCTCCCCCTAATAATAGCTAGGATTTAGAGAGGACCTGCTATACATAAGGCCTTTGCGTGCATTCTCTCCGATTCTTTTTTACAGCCCTACAAGGGAGTTTTCATTTTGATCTACAGACAAGGAAGTTGGGACCCAGAAACGTGATCTGAATCTCAGTCCTGTGCTCTTGGAACCACATCTTGCTAGGTGATATCTACACAGCCATAGGCAATAAGATCCCGGACTGAATTCTTCGAAAGTCCTCTTCCTATTTCAGTCTGTTATGCTGCCTCCCACCTCAGAAGTGATTTTTAAATCTCATTGAGCCAAAAATGGTGGCATAAGATGGTAATCCCAGCTTCTAGCCAACCTCTGCAATTTAGCAAGACCTTATCTCAAAAAATAAAAATAAACCCAGCATGGTAGCACACACCTATAATCCTCTTCTGGATCTCAGATTCTAGGACGGCTTCAGCAAGTAGTGAGACTCTCCTTGACCTAGGGAGAACCATTTCAAAAATAAAAATAAAATAGGGCTGGGGTGTAGCTTGGAGGTAGAATGCCCCTGGGTTCAATCCCCAGTACCACAAAAAATAAAAATGAAAAAGGTTGGGGCTGTAACTTAGTGGTAGAGCACCCCTAGGTTCAATCCTCAGTACCAAAACAAAACTCATTGAAAAATCCATTTAACTCACGAAATTAAGAAAAGCCACCACAATAACCCTGTGGCATCAGGAAAAATGCCTTCAATGTAAATATGAGACAAAATTCTTAAGGAGGTAATAAAAGTCAAGAAGAAAAAGTTGACAACAAAAAAATGGAGCCTACTTCGTCCTAGTCACAAAAAGTTAGGCAATAAATACATGAAAATGTTTAAACCACTAGTGGTAAAAGGCAAGATAAAACCACAAGAGCCCCCCCCCCCTTTTGGATGATTAACAAAACCTGGCACTATTAATTTATGTTTTGGGGGAGGGAAATTTGACTATGGATATAAAAAACCTTTAAAATGCATTTTTCCTTTAATCTAGCTATTGCACTTACTGGAATTTATCCTAAAGAAATTATCAGACAACTACACAAAATTATATAAATAAGGATGCTCATCACAGCCTGTGGAGGGGGGGTGTACTGGAGATTAAGCCCAGGGGCATTCTACCTCTGAGCTACACTCCCAGTTCTATTTTTTATTCTTTATTTTGAAACAGGGTCTCGATTACAAGAGTGTGCCACACACCTGGCTGGCTATCACAGCCTTTTTTTTTTTTTTCTAATGTGGTACTAGGGATTGAACCCAGAGGCATTCTACCTCTGAGCTATATCCCCAACCCTTTTTTTATGTTTTGTTTTGAAACAAGGTCTCAGTAGGAAGCTGAGAGTCTTAATTGCTGTCGCTACTCCTGAAATGATTCTCCTGTCTCAACCTCCCAAGTATTGAGATTACAGATATATGCCACCACACATGTTGGTTGGTTGGTTGGTTGGTTGGTTGGTTGGTTGGTTGGTTGGTAGGTATTATGGATTGAACCCAGGGGCCTTCTACCTCTGAGCTACACCCCCATCCCTATTTTATTTTTTATTCTTGAAATAGTCTTGCTAAGTTGCTGAGGTCTGCAATCCTCCTGTCTCTCCCCTCCCAAGTGCTGAGAATACAGCCACCATGCCCGACATCACAGCGTTTTTATAATAGTAAAATATAACCCAAGTGTCTACCAGTTGGGGACTACAATATGGCACCTCTTAGAACAATATAGTATTATGCAGCTTTAACAGTGATGATAGCCAGACATGATGGTGCACATCTGTAATCCCAGTACTTGGGAGGCTGCAACAGGAGGGTCTCAGGTTCAAGTCCAGCCTCAGCAACTTAGAACCTGTTTCAAAATAAAAATTCTAGCCGGGCATGGTGGCGCACGCTTGTAATCCCAGCATTCGGGAGGCTGAGACCAGAGGATCTGGGTTCGCGGCTAGCCTCAGCTACCTAGTGAGGCACTCCGCAACTTAGTGAGACCCGGTTTCAAAATAAGGAATAAAAAATAGGGCTGGGGGTGTAGCTCGGAGGTAGAACGCCCCTGAGTTCAATCCCTAGTACTGCAAAAAATAAAATAAAATAAAAAAATAAAAATAAATAAATAAAAAGTTCTGAGGGTGTAGCTCAGAGGTAGAATGCCCCTGAATTCAATCCCCAGTAAAAAAAAAAAAAAAAAAGATATGCTGATGATTAGGTTAATGTTCATTCACATGGAAAAAAACAGGCTACTAATGAGTATGTATAAGAAAATCCTTTTTTTCTGAAATGTACATTTGTAAATAGCTATAGAAAAAAGAAGACTATTATACAGCAAAATATCACCAGCATTTATCTCTGAAGTGTCATATGAATAATAGGTACCTATCCTTTGTATTGTTCTGTTATGATCTGAATCTTTTTTCGACAAAAAATTTTGTTATTATAATTTTTAAAAGCTTTTGCTTTTTTTTTTTTTTTTTTAACTTTGGTACTGAGGATTGAACCCAGGGATATAATACCACTATACTACACCCCCAACCCTTTTTAGTTTTTTTGTTGTTTGTTTTTTTGTTTCTGAAATAGGGTCTCACTAAGTTTCTGGCCTCCAATCTGCAATTCCCCTATTTAGCCTCCCAAGAACTGGAATGTTCTACCTCTGAGCTACACCCCCAGCCCTGTTTTATTTTTATTTTGATATAGGGTCTAAGTTGCGGAGTGTCTCACCAAATTGCTGAGGCTGGCCTGGAACCTGTGATACTCCTGTCTCAGTCTCCCAAATACTAGAATTACACCTAGCTAGCTATTTCCTTTTAAATCATATTTTTAAGGTAGATGTAGTCGCACATGCCTGTAATCTCAGTACTTGGAAGGCTGAGGCAGGAAGATCATAGATTCCAGGCTAGTCTCAGCAACTTAGACCCTGTTTAAAAAAATAAAAAGGACTAGGGGTATAGCTTTGAGGTAGAATGCCCCTGAAGACCCTGTTTAAAAAAACAAAAAGGACTAGAGGTATAGCTTTGAGGTAGAATGCCCCTGAATTCAATCTCCAATACCAAAATAAATAAATAAATCATATTTTCATCATGCTTCTTACACAAACAAATTTGCATTGTTAATTTTTTTAAAGATTTACCTCAAACCTCTAAACCACTAGCAGTGGCATGGTCATTGTTACAGCTACAGTTGAACTTCTGGCTCTCCTGAATTAGGTGTGACTCTAGATGCTACACCACTAAGCCACAGCCGAAGGCGCTTTCTCAGACCACTCTTCCGAAGCTTCTCTGAAGCTAGACTTCACCTGCACTTCTTCCCTGCCCTGTGTCTTGGTTCTCCTAGCCCCAGTATTCTGCCTCAAATTGTCATTTGTCTGCTGGCCACAGCCCAGGCAGAAATATTAAGAGTAGACAACGCTTAAGTAAAAAGCAAATAACCGTAGGGCCATAAACCACAACTTAATTTACATCTGCATCTCTCTCCAAATTAGGTAAGAAAAATTCAACACAGATTTCTCAAAAGTTTTCAAATTAAAAAGGACTCTACTTCAAAAACAGGATTTCTCTGATTTCTATCATACGATCTCAGGAAAAAAAAAAAAAAGAATCTTAGATGTTATCTAATAAAACATCACCCATTACATACTTTAACATGAGTAGCCCCAAAATACCAGATGGCAAAAGGACTTGATACATAAAAACCACCCAGAGAGTTTAAAAGAAATGGAGATCTCTGAACACCACCCCAGACAGTCTAGGTAGAGCTCAAATTTCTTTTAAAGTTCTCTAGGTAACTCAGACACCCTACCAAGTTGGAAACCCCTGAACTAATCTTGATCAATCAGCTATTGCTTCATAACAACCAACCATGAAATCTCAGCAGCAGGAAACAGTAATCATTTCTCCTAGGTCTCATGGGGGGATTGGCTAGGAGTCCACTGACTGAGGCTAGGCCTGGATGGATAGCTGTGCTTCAGATCCAGCTGAGCTTGACTCCTGTGCACAGGCTGAGCTCTGGTCTGAACACTCTGACAGTGTTCATTCTGGGACGCTGGCAGAAGGGGCAACAGCTACCAGAAGAAATTCTCATGGAGATGGTGCAAGGGGACAGGCCCAACCATGCAAGCACTTTCCACACTGCTATTTGCACATGCCTGCTAACATCCCAGGGCTAAAACCAGTCCTAGAGCTCACCCTGAAACAAAAGATTCAGAAGTATATATTCATATATATGGTCCTAGGGGTAGAACCTAGGGGCATTCAACCTCTGAGCTACACCCCCCAGCCCTTTTTTAAAATTTATTTATTTTTTTATTTATTTTGAAACGGTCTCATTAAGTTGCCAAGGGTCTAAGTTGCTGAGGCCGGCCTGGAACTTGAAATCCTCCTGTCTCAGCCTCCCAAGTACTAGGATTACTATGTTATGCCACCATGCCCATCTATGGGAATTCTATTCTTACAAAGGTAATGGAGAGGGATGAATTCAGAGTGATTTGTTTTGTTTTGTTTTGTTTTGTTTTTGTGTGTGGTACTGGGGATTGAACCCAGAGGCATTCTAACTTCGAGCTACATCCCTAGCCCAGTTTTATTTCTTATTTGGAAATAGAGTCTCTCTAGGTTGATGAGAGTCTTGCTACTTGCTAAGACTGTCCTGAACCTGTGATCTTCCTGCCTCAGCCTCCCAAGTACAGGGATTATAGGTGTGTGCCACCCACCTGGGCTAGAGTGAATATTTTTTAACAAAAATCTATCAGAGATCCTATACTTGACCACTATTAGTTATGCTGTATCAAAATATTTTCAAGTAATAGAAAAGTCAACCCAAATTAACTTAAATAAAACGGGATTTCTTACTGGGCAGGGTGGGTCACACCTATAGTTCCAGTACTTAGGAGGCTGAGACAGGAGGATCGCAGATTTGGGAACAGCTTCAGCAATTTAGCAAGATTGTTAGCAACCTAGCAAGACCCTGTTTCAAAAACAAGTTGTGAGTGTTGCTCAGAGGTAGAATATCCCTGGGTTCAATCCTTACTATGATGAAAGGGGGGGGGGGGCATGCCTGTAATCACAGTACTTGGCAGGCTGAGACAGGAGGATCACATGTTCAAGATCAGCCTCAGCAGCTTAGCAAGACTCAGCAACCTAGTGAGATCCTGTTTCAAAATGAAAAATTAAAGGACTAGGGGTATAGCTTGGAGTTAGAATGCCCCTGGATTCAATCCCCAGCACAACACACACATACACACACACACACATACACACACACACACACACACACACACACACACACACACGGAAAGCAAATGGCCTGTAAGTAAAAGGGTCCTAATTCTGGCCAGAGTAGGAAGGGCCTAAGAGAACATGGCCCTCTTGTTCATTCATTGATTCAACAAATATTTACTGAACACCCACTATGATCTAGGGACTGTTTTAAATACAGAGAAACAGCAGCGAACAAAGTCCCTACTCTACTCCTCATATAGGTTATACCTTAGTAAGGGAGACCAGCTAATAATAGTGTTGGTGAGAGAGAATAATTGTTGGACTGCACGATAATAATAATAAACATAATTCACCGAGGACGTGCTAGGTAATTCATTGAGTCATGGGGTCATGTCAGAGACTTTATATTATCACTAATCTTCCTACCCACCTTGTTGGTAGGTATAATTTTCATGTTATAGGTGGTGAGACAAAGGCCTTATGAGGTTACAACTCTACAAAGTCAGAGTCACCTAGTTCCTTATGACTTGAAAGCCCACCACATCATAAGCATCATCATCTGATACAGCACTGAACAAAAATTGGTACTATCAATAGTGTAGACTTCTCACCATAACTAAAATGTGGAATCAGCCTAGGTGCTCATCGGCAGACGAATGAACAAAGAAAATGTGGTATGTATACACAATGGAGTATTGTTTGCCATAAAGAAGAATGAAGTCCTGTCATTTGCAGCAAAATGGATGTAGCTGGAGGTCACTATGTTAAATAAAATAAGCCAGCCAGGTGTAGTGGCACACACCTGTAATCCCAGTAGTTGGGAGGCAGATACAGAAGAATCACAGGTTTGAGGCCAGCCTCAGCAACCTAGTGAGACCCTGTTTCAAATTTTTAAAAAAAGGACTGGAGGGTGTAGCTCAGAGGAAAAATGTCCCTGAATTCAATCCCCAGTAAAACACACACACACACACACACACACACACACACACACACGTACTGAATGCTTTCTTTCATATGTGAGTATTTTTTAAAAGTCACTGCGAATGAATAGTGTTTACTAAGGCTTGGGAAGGAAGCAGGGGGTGGGGTTAGGGAAGGGTGGAAAGTGGTTGGATGTAATTAATGCACACTGTATCCCTGTATGAAAACATTGCACTGAAACCCAGTGGTTTGTACAATTAATTAAAAAAAAAAAAAAAAAAACAGACTATAACCAAGGGCTGAGGTTATAGTTCAGGGTAGAGCACATGCTTAGAACATATGAGGCCCCGGGTTCAATCCCCAGCACCAAAACAAGAAAACAAACTGCAGGCACCGAAGAGTGCACAAGCGCACAAGTCACCCCTGATACCTGCAAGAGTGTCAAGAGATTTTGTTGGGTTTTCTTGTGATAATGATAATTCTTGTGATTACATTGTAGAGGACTCTAGGTGAAGGCACTATTTTTTTTTTTTTTTTTTGCAGTACCGGGGATTGAACTCAGGGGCATTCTACCTCCGAGCTATACCCCCAGCCCTATTTTTTTTCTTTATTTTTGAAACAGGGTCTCACTTAGTTGCGGAGTGCCTCGCTAAGTAGCTGAGGCTGGCCGCGAACCCGGATCCTCCAGTCTCAGCCTCCCAAGTACTGGGATTACAAGCATGCGCCACCATCCCCGGCGGCACTATTGTTATTACCCACAGCCCCATAATGGTCCTAAATTACATGGATGGTGGGCAGAAGCCAAGGAAGCATTTAAAGACATCTGAACAAAAAGTGCTATGGAATCCAGAGAACAGCCTCCCCACAATAAAATTCTGTCAGTTTGAAAGCCTTCTCACCCAAACAGTCCCGGAGAGTGGGTAGAGAGAGCGGGGAGGCATCTCTGGGTTTTTCTTGCAGGTCTTCTTGTCATTCAATTGTTCAGCCCTGCTCTGAATACAGAATTCCTATTTCTCTTGATCTTTCAGCAAATGGAAATTTTCAGCTGCATTTAAAAAATTTCTCTAAGGGTTTTAATTCATAAAGGATCATACCAAAGATATAGCTTCCTTGGCAAAGACAATCACATATAAATGGAAGTAGGAGGTGGAACAGAGTAATTAAGAGTGCAGGCTCTGGAACCAAACCATCTGGGTTTGCATCTTACCTCTGCCACTTGCTAGTTCTCAGACCCTGGGCAAGTTACTTGACTTCTCCATGGCTCAGTTACATGATTTACTCAGTTCCGTTATTACCTACTTCATAGGGTGGTCACACAAGGATAACATACATTCATATATATAAAGTACTTTAGTATATCGTAAATTTTCAAAAGAATAATTGGCTACAAGTAGTAGTGGTAGGGTAAGCATGTGATTAAATACTAGTTTTTTTTTTGGGGGGGGGATTGATTTTGTAATACCTGAGATTAGACCCAAGAGGCTGTACCACTGAGCTATATCCTGAGATAGATTTATTTATTTATTTATTTATTTATTTATTTATTTTACTTATCTTAAAACAGGATCTCACCCCAGCTATACCACATCTTGATATCTTTCCAGAAGAATTAAAGTCAGAATACTATAGTGATACGTGCATGCCCATGTTTATAGCAGCTCAATTCACAATAAGCCAAATTATGGAAACAACCTAGGTGTCCATCAACAGATGAATGGAATTATAGGTTTGAGCCACTGCACCCAGAAGATGTTATTGTTAGTGGCAGTCATCATTAACAATAACTATTATGCTAGTCTAAAGGCTCCACATGTATTATCCAGTGGACTACTACCAAAAACCAAACAGGGAAGCTGCTAGTATTAATTTCATTCTTTAGATGAGAAAACAGGCTTGGAAAGGTTAAGTCTTTTTCCCGAGGTTACACAGTTAGTGGGCAGCAGAGTTGGGACCAGGTCTGTCTAACTGCACAGCCTACACTTTGAATTGAACCCCAAAGAGTTAAATTCGACAGTCAGCTGAGCTCATGTGGGCTGGCTGCCCACTAGAGAAACCTGCAGGGGGGCAGCCTGGTGACTGGAGGGGCAGCCAAGCTGCTGGGAGGAGAGGTTATGACAAATAGCCAGGTGGGTCAGAGGGAAGAACAAGAGGTTGCAGTCAAGATTCTGGGAACATAGAAATGGCAGCCACTGAGCTAAGAATCATAGATACAAGCAAGGAGCTAGGTACGTGGAGGAATTAAAGTGATTCAAATGGAGCTAAATAATTATATTTTGCCCCTGAATGTGTTTAAGTATGTCAGCTTGCCTCTGTATGTATACATATGTATTGAGCATATGTCATTTGCCTGTGTGTATACATATGTAATGAGTATATCAGCTTGCCTCTGTACATATGCATAAGCGCCAAGCATATGCCATTTTAGTCTCTGTGTACATATGTAAGGAATGCGTATATATCAGGTTGTCTCTGTTCGAGTGTGCATACATGCATATTTGAGTGTGACAGTTGGCCCTGTGTTTATGCATGTGCATTTACATGTGTGTACTCACGCATACATTACTGTATACATCAACTTACCTGTATATGTACATGTGAGCTTGAATTGAGTCAAGTTTTTTAATTCTTCTCCTTTGGCTCCCTGTTGAAAATTATTCCCTAAAATCTAATGGCCTAGGGGGTGCTTAGGATCAGGGTCAGTTCAGCTGGACTCAACACTTAGTCTTTTTTTTTTTTTTTTGGTGGGCATTCTATCTCTGAGATATACCCCCAGCCCTATTTAATTAGTTAATTATTTTATTGATTTATTTATTTTTATGGTACTGGGGATGGAACCCAGGGACATTCTACCTCTGAGCTACACCCCTAGCCCTATTTTTATTTTTAATCTGGGTTGCTGAGTCTCACTACTTACTGAGGCTGTCCTCAAACTTGCAATCCTCCTGTCTCAGCCTCTTAATTACTGGGATTATGGACATGTTCACAGGGTCTCGCTAAATTGCAAAGGGCCTTACTGAGTTGCTGAGGCTGGCTGCAAACCTGTGATCCTCCTGTCTCACCTCCCAAGTACTAAGATTACAAATGTGTGCTACCACCCCTGGCTAACACTTAGTCTTTATTCCCAGCTGAGTTGAAAAGGTAAAACGGCAAGACCACATTCTGAAGCCATTTCTCTCATCACAGAACAATTGTGATAAGACATAAGGTCACTTTGGTTGGTAGTGGTGACTTCAGCAGGATGAGAGCAGGGCCAGGGCAGGGCAGGGAGCATGCTGACAACAGCCCCATTCATCCTACAGTGTTGAGAGGTCACCATGATGTGCCAAGCAACTGTGTGAGGCAGTGAAAACACAGAGGTGGACAAGGCAGACACAGTCCCTGTCCTATAGTCTAGTGGAGACATCAAACTTGAAACGATCACAGCTATGAAGGGTTTTACAAAGGATTGAGGAAGGCTCGGATCCCTAGTGTACCAGGAACTGGAGGTATCAGGGAAAGCTGCCCGGGAGTGACATTTAGGCTGAGGCTTGAAGACTAAGGAAGAGTTAGAAGGGGATAAGAGGGGACAGTATTCTATGGAGAAAGATCAACATGGAAAACTCAATATGGTAAGTTCAAGAAACAGAGAAAATCAAATACCATGTGATTGCCTATGTGAAAATCAAAAGGTTGATCTCATATAAGTAGAGAGTAGAATAGTGGGTACCAGGAGCTGGGATGATAAGGATGTTGGTCAAAGCATGTAAAATTACAGTTAGGAGGAATAAGTTCAAGAACTCTATACAGTATGCTCACTATAGTTAGTGATATATTGTATTTACGCATGTATGTGTGCTGGGATTGAACCTGGGGCTTTACACATGCTGAGCATGTGCTCTGCCACTGTATTGTATTCTTGAAAAATGCAAAGACAGTGGATGTTAAATGTTCTCAAAAATGACAACTATGTGTGAGGTAATAGATTTGTTAATTAGCTAGATTTAACCATATAAATAAAACATCATGTGAGATATATATATATATATATATATATATATATATATAATTTTTTGTTTCCATAAAAGGAAGAAGGAGGAGGAAGAGAAGAGAAAAGGCATCTGTGTTTGAAGTATGGAGAATTCATGCCACAGAATGGAGTTGGAGACTTCTAGAAGCAAAGGACAAGCCAGGTATGGTGATGCCTGCCTATAATCCCAGTACTTGGGAAGCTGAGACAGGAGGATCACAGATTCAAGGATAGTGTGAAGTAACTTAGTGAGTCCCTGTGTAAAAATAGGACTGAGGGTGTAGCTCAAAGGCAGAATACCTGGTGTTCAATCTCCAGTACCACAAAAGAAAAAATAAAAAAGAAGAAGGAGGAGGAAGAAGAGAAGGAGGGGGAGGAGGAGCAGCAGCAGCAAGAGGCAGATCATGCAGGCCT
>PVLC010027428.1:0-21879 GCA_004027655.1 Graphiurus murinus
CCTCCTCCCCCTCCTCCTCCTCCCCGTTTCCTATCTCAGCTATTCTCCCTTCACTTCTTGCTATGTCTATTTCATTTCCTCCCTCTCTTCTCTTCCTGTACTAACTTCCCCAACCCACCCCTGAGTCCTCTCTTGCTTCTCCTGAGACCCAGTTCACCTACGGCTTGGGCTTACCACGGTGTCCTTCTGACTTCTGTTCCACAGCTGTTTTGCTAAGAGTCTTGAACCTACTGGTCCAAGGCATGAGTTCCCTGGTCAGGCGACACAGGTGTGTATTTTGGCTCTTGGACTTTTCCACTTAACTTCTCTCTGCTTCAGTTTCCTCTTGAATGCAATGGCCACAGCAATTGTACTCATCTCCTGAAGTTATTGTGATAATTAAATTATATATATTAATTATATACAATTATACATTTACATATAACTTATATATTATTGCTACATATTTATTATATATTAGATTATGTGTATATATTATACATGTAATTATATATTATGTATAACAAATTATATGCAATTTAATATAATTATATGCCAGGTATGGTGGCCCATGCATTCCTAATTATTTTTACAGGAAATTATATGGAAACTTTGATCCCCTTTCTGAGAATTTTCAGGGCAAATCAGGCTATTTCAAACCAAATGTGAATGAGCAAACATTAATTAGTAAAAAAAATAATAATAATAATAATGCCAATCTCATTCATTTCAAATGGCCAGAAATGGTCACTGTAGGGCATTTTACTTTGTGAGAATCGGGACGTAGGCGCTCAGAGTGGAAATGACCTCCTAGCTTTACTGCCCTGAGTTACACATTAAACCAAGTTGAATATATCAGCATTCATAGAATATAAAAACAGTCAATAAGCCAGGCATGGTGACTCACGCTTGTAATCCCAGCATTCGGGAGGCTGAGACTGGAGGATCCGGGTTCGAGGCCAGCCTCAGCTACCTAGTGAGGCACTCTGCAACTTAGTGAGACTCGGTTTCAAAATAAAGAATAAAAAATAGGGTTGGGGGTATAACTCGGAGGTAGAATGCCCCTGAGTTCAATCCCCAGTACCACAAAAAATAAATTAAATAAATAAATAAATAAATAAATAAATAAATAAATAAATAAATAAATACAAACAGTCAATAAAAGAAAGCAGTTTTGATTCCCCCCCCCTCAGGAGATTGATTTGGACAGTTCACCACTTGATGAAATGGACAGTGGAAATCCCTTGTCACAGTAACGCAGTTTAAATGCACTGTTAGACCCATAGATGAAGACTGGAAGGCAGAGTTTGAAATGGCCCCTTCTCATAAACATCCCAAAAGACTGAAAGGGGCCGCCAAGCTCAGGAAATAGGGAGGCAGGTCCCCCTCTCCTCGTCCCATGCCTGGATTTTCTTCCTTCTGCTTCTGACAATCCCCCTCTAACATGGCTTGGTCCTCCCTTCCACACCTCTGACCTCACTCCTGGTAGGAATATCCACTAGCGTTTCCGGTGATACTCCCATCTCTCTGGTACTGAGGCCACGTGTGCCGGCAGGCTGAGCCATTCGCAGGCGGGACCCAGCACGGCTACGGTGATTGGTGTACATCGTGGATGTGTGAAATCAATCAGGGCAGCCCATCACAATCCACCTGTGGGACTTTTTTCAGCCCAAAGGAGGATCCTTCTTTTTTCCCACAGTAACAGACTTAGGATTTGAATGTACAGCTGCCTGCAGCCACAGAAAAAATGACCAAAGTCAGTGGTTGTAAACAGCAGAAAAAAACAGTAAATCAACAAACAAACAAACATGTGCTGATTCTTTGGGAAGATATTTCCTTGAGTTGGTTCAGATAGCATTCCATTAGACACCTGTAATCCCAGTACTTGCGAGGCTGAGACAGGAGGATTGCAGGTTCGAGGACTGCCCCAGCAACTTGGTAAGACCCTCAGCAACTTACTGAGATCTTGTTTCCAAATAAACAAAATAGGGTTGTGGGTGTGGCTTGGAGGGAGAATTTCCCAGGGTTCAATCCCCAGTACCAAAAAAAATAGTGTTGTGGGTGTATCTCGGAGGGAGAATTCCTCTATTCCCCTGGGTTCAACCCCCAGTAGCAAAAAAAAAAAAAAAAAAGATATGGACTAATCTCTCTTTACATCCTTATCTTCCTATATTTCTCTTTCCTACCTGCTTCTTTTATCTCTCTATAGGGGACTTTTTCCTCATAAATGGGTTCGTACTAAGACATTAATGTGATAACCACATAACAGGTAACCAGTATACCTGGTATGATGTTGATGTTCGGTAAATATTGGGCTTAGAGCAAAAATAAATTTTCTTTTTTTAAAAATTTCAAACTGGAGCTGCTGGAATTGATTACATTATAATCAATGCTACACATGTGGAATTAACCGAGGCATGGTGTGCATGCCTATAATTCCAGTACTTAGGAGGCTGAGACAGGAGGATTGTAGGTTTGAGGCCAGCCTCCGCAACTTAGCAAGGCCCTCAGCAACTTAAGCGAAACCCTGTTTCAAAATAACAAAATAAAATAAAATCAGGCTGGGGATGTAGCTCAGAGGAAGAATGTCCTTGGTTTCAATCCTCAGTACCAAAAACAAACAAACAAATATAGGATTATAGAGTCTAGACTGGAGAAGTCGCATGTTACAGGTGTCCTTACATTCAGATAACATAGACTGGGCCACCTCCTGGGACCAATTCTCCTCCAAAATTAGATTCCTAGGCCTAGCTTTATGATTAATATTCGGTGTTGATCCCAAATTCTAGACTGGAGGTGGCATTTAATACTTATGGTGAGTCATTGGTAATGTCCTTGCCAACTAAATCTATTCAAGTCCAGAGTCAGAGTCACAGAGCCGAGAGCAAAGAGAGAGCATCACACAAAATAAAAATGGCTTGCCTCAAAGCCAAGAGAAATGCTACCATTTTAATTATTACATGGCCTTTTCAGATTCTGAAATTACTCGGGTCTAGTGGCACACAACTGTAATACCAGTACATGAGAGGCTGAGACAGGAGGATTGCAGATTTGAGCACAGCTTTAGCGACTTAGTGAGATTCTCAGCAACCTAGCAAGACCCTGTTTCAAAATAAAAGTAAAAAATAGGGCTAGGGCTGGGGGTATAGCTTCACGGTAGAATTCTCCTGGGTTCAATCCCCAGTACCACACACAAAAAAGATTCTTATATTTAGCAGTGCCAAAATGAACGTTGTTCTTTTATTCTGCCTAATGCTATAACCTTGTTATAGGTTTCATAAGATTTTTTTTGTTTATTTACTTTGAAATGCAAATGGTAAATCAGCTGTTCTCTTGTCGAAATAGTTTGCAGTAGTTCTTTTTATAGGCAAATCAACTTAGAAAATTTGGCTATCAGACCCAGCGCCCATCTGTTTTGCTTACTTGGTAATCATAGAGAATCTAGTGGTGTTAATTAGCAAAGAAATCGGCCTCAGTATAGGAGAGCCAAAAAATGATTTCCATTAAAATAGTACATTTCCTGAGCTTTCTGCTCACTCTGTAAACAAATACTTTTAGAGTTTCTTTGCCAAAGTTCTTTAACTATTAACAGTATAGAATGAGATTAGATATGAGATGATTTCTCGCTGTGTGGATTGCTAATTGCTATAAGTACATTTACATAGCTTTGAAGAACATGAAACACTATATTGTCAAAATTACATTAGAATAAAAAAGAAAAGAAAATTGCATTATGATAAAATAAATCTGCACTGCTTTATTATTATGCAATCTGATAAGTATATAAAGTTATGAGAAATCTTATTTGCTGTCTCTATTAAGAGTAGTTGCTATTTATTAATAAACCCCTCTACACAGGGCATTATATTAATGCCCTAGTTAGAGTAATTCTTAATTCTCATGGCAATTTTATAAAAGTAAATGATGTCTTTCTTCATTTAACAAATGTCTAAATAAATTTTGAGGCAGTAAATTTCATACCTAAGATAATAAGCTGAGATCAAATCCAGGTAGGTCTTATTCCAAAGGACATATGGTTCCAAATATAACATTTCTCTAAGAACTACAGATTTGATGAACAATTTTTTTTAAACAACTATTATGGCCCAGGTGTGGTGGTGCACACCTGTAATCCTAGTAAGTGGCAGGCTGAGACACGAGGATCGCAGGTTCGAGGCCAGCCACAGCAGCTAATCAAGATTCACAGCAACTTAAGGAGACCCCGTTTCCAAGGGGTCTCCAAATAAAAAATAAAATAAGGCTGAAGATATAGTACTTGGGAGGCTGAGACAGGAGGATTGCAGGTTTGAGGCCAGTCTCAGCAACTCAGTGAGGCCCTCAGCAACTTAGAGAGACCTTGTTCCCAAATAAACAATAAATATAGCTGGCGATGTAGGTCAGAGGTAGAATGCCCTGGGTTCAATCCCCAGCAAAACACACACACACACACATACACACACACACACACGCAGTGTAGATGTTGGAGATATAGCAGTTAACAATACACAGACCTTACTTTAATGCTTGCATTTTAGGGCAGATAAAAAACAAAAACCTTTCCTCCTGGAGTAATTTTTTTTTTTTTTTTTTTTTTTTTTTTTTTTTTGCGGTACTGGGGATTGAACTCAGGGGCATTCTACCTCCGAGCTACACCCCCAGCCCCTTTTTATTCTTTATTTTGAAACAGAGTCTCACTAAGTTGCGGAGTGTCTCACTAGGTAGCTGAGGCTGGCCGCAAACCCGGATCCTCCAGTCTCAGCCTCCCAAATGCTGGGATTACAAGCGTGCGCCACCACACCCGGCTTCCTCCTGGAGTAATTTAGAAGACTGTAAGATGCTCTCAGAACTAAGGGCGAGAAGGAGAGATTCTAATCATGGTCTATCACCTTCGACTCTTCTCTGCATAGATGATGCTATTAAATATGTAGCACAAAAATATGGCAAAGTCAGTATCAGGAGGGCAAAGAAGTTGCAGATTCCCTTTTTATCTGGTACCAGGAAATAGGAAACACACACAGCTCAGCTGTGGTCTCCGGTTGGCTGTCCTCAGCTCTTTGCCAAAGCACGGTGAGTTCTCTCATCAATATAGTGTCTGTCGCTAGACAAGGCACGGCCTTTGTCGTGCAGGACAGTTCGTATGATGAAATTCTAGAAGTAGTTTACAGATTCTCAATCTCCGCGAAGCAAATATGTCCCAGTGCTAAATTGGAATAGCTGTGGGGATTTTGCAATTTCTGGAAAATAGAACTTTACGGAGGACATTTTCAGAATTTGGAGCTTTTTCTTTGATGCGCTGCTTCTGTGTTTTGCACCTGCTCCTGCTCGTCTGCTGGTAACTGCCAGACGATGACAAATGCCATCACCAAGTCGGCAGGCAGAAGCTGATGCAAACGGGCAGCCATTCCTAATTCAACGGGCTGTTGCTGGGTTTTTGTAATGGATGTGTGTGTGTGTTTGCGGTTATGATTTTATATTGTGACACAGAAGAGAGCCACAATGTCTGCCTAACATATCCCTAGAATCAAATGTGTCATGATGTACAGACACACATTTATCAACGCCACGTTCATATTGTGGTGATGAGGAGCGGGGAGCAGAGTAGGAGCTGGGGAGCCTCGCTCGGTGCTGTGTGCACGCGTGCCTCTGCCCCTCAGAACTTCATCGTGAGATGCGATTACCATGCACCAATAAAAAAGAATGAAATGTACCAGAATCTGGCAACACCAGAATTCAAACCCCAGGCTCTCTATTCCACCTTGCATACTTAACTATCATCTATTGATCATCTATTGATCATCTGTCATCTGTCGATCATCTGTCCATTATGTATCTATCATGTTTCTACCTATCATTTATTTATCATCTGTTTATTATGTATCGATCATCTGTCATCTATTCATCTACCTATCATATATCTATCATTTATCAATCATCTATCATGTATCTATCATCTATCTATGTATCTATCTTTCTATCTTCTATATCTATCTATCTATCTGTCTATCTCAAAAGATGGTACCACTGCCCATGCATTCACCTATGAATGAGCCGAGATGTGTCCCCCTTCCTCACTATCCAATTCCACCAACAGGAGGCCTGGATATTCTTAGCTGAAAGTGTTGTAGAGAATGGGGAAACAGGTCCTTCCTTCCTTCCTTCCTTCCTTCCTTCCTTCCTTCCTTCTTTCCTTTCCCTTCCTTTCCCTTCCCTTCCCTTCCCTTCCCTTCCCTTCCCTTCCCTTCCTTCCTTCCTTCCTTCCTTCCTTCCTTCCTTCCCTCCCTCCCTCCCTCCCTCCCTCCCTCCCTCCCTCCCTCCTTCCTTCCTTCCTTCCTTCCTTCCTTCCTTCCTTCCTTCCTTCCTTCCCTTTCTGCGGTACTGGGAATTGAACTCAGGGGCATTCTACCTCCAAGCTACACCCCCAGCCCAATTTTTCATTCTTTATTTTGAAACAGAGTCTCACTAAGTTGCGGCAGGCCTCACTAAGTAGCTGCAGCTGGCTGAAAACTCAGATCCTCCTGTCTCAGCCTCCCCAAGTACTGGGATTACAAGCGTGGGCCACCATGCCTGGCTTCTATTTTTGTAATATATTTGTATTGGTGCATTGTAGTCTCACATCATCGTGTAGTTCAGGAGTATGATTCCATTTATGGGAAATTTCTGAATAGAAAAATCCATGAGGACAAAAAGCAGATTAGTTACTGCCTGGGGCTGGTGGGTAGGGACCCTAAAGGAGGACTGCTGCAGGGGACCACTTATTTTGGCAGGCATGAAAATACTGTAAAACGCATCATGGCAATGGATGCACAACTGTAGATATTCCAAACAGACACTGAATTGTATAGACATTTGATTTATAAAGTGTGTGAAATATATCTAAACAAACATTTTTTAAGAAGTCAAAGTGATACTTAATGGAAACTTGAAATGAAGGATAGGAAACAAGTATTGAGAAAGGATGATCTATCTCTCTCTCTCTCTCTCTCTCTCTCTCTCTCTCTCTCTCTCTCTGTTTTTTCTTCTTTTTTGGCAGTTTTGTTTTATTTTTGTTTGTTTTCAGTACTGAGGATTGAGCCCCCACCAGGCCTGGTACATGCTAGGCAAGCACTCTCCTACTAAGCTACATTTCCGCCCCTTTTTTTAATTTTATTTTTGAGACAGAGTCTTGCTATGTGGCACAGGCTGACCTCAAACTTGGGATTCTCCTGTCTTTACCTCCTCCTGAGTGGCTAGGATTATAGGCATGGTGGCACATGCTGGTAATCCCAGCATTTGGGAGGCTGAGACTGGAGGATCCGGGTTTGCGGCCAGCCTCAGCTACCTAGTGAGGCACTCTGCAACTTAGCGAGACCCTGTTTCAAAATAAAGAATAAAAAATAAACTAGGGCTGAGGGTATAGCTCGGAGGTAGAATGCCCCTGGGTTCCATCCCCAGTACCGAAAAAAAAAAAAAAAAGAAAGAAGATGGGCATATGGGCATGAGGCAAGGCAGAGGAGCTGGGAACAAAAAGGGTTGAAAGAGACCATTTGTATAAAGAAAAAAAATAGGGAAGGTTAAGAGCTACAGAGCCGGCAGTGCAAATTAATATCAAACTTCAGCCCCAAGAGTGACCAGAGGAGCAAGGATGAGGGGACAGACGGTGGCACTAGGAGTTAGAAGGGCCCACTGACCTTCGGGATAGAGATTCAGATGAAAGATTGGACCTGGGAGCCAGGCGTGGTGGCGCACGCTTGTAATCCCAGTACTTGGGAGGCTGAGACCGGAGGATCCGGGTTCGCGGCCAGCCTCAGCTACTTAGTGAGACACTCTGCAACTTAGTGAGACCCTGTTTCAAAATAAAGAATAAAAAATAGGACTGGGGGTGTAGCTCGGAGGTAGAATGCCCCTGGGTTCAATCCTCAGTGCCGCAAAAAAAAAAAAAAATTATATATATATTAGAACTGGGCAACTGGGCAAGAGACACTGAGTCCCCTAGACCCAGTTATGACCAATCACAAAGACCAGAGGGGAACCACAAGAAGGAACTTCCAAGAACTTCAATGGTTACTCTTTTGGGGGTGCTCCCCCCCCATGTGGGGGGAGCTATTTTTGTTTTCTATCTTTCCTTGGCTTACAGATAAACTTTCATATTTTTCTGCCCTCTATTAGGCCTTGGATTTGTTGAAATCCACTGGACAAGAACCCTGTAAGAGGAGGCACCCCGTATCTCGAGGGAACAAAGCCATAGCCCATTGCAGTATCCATTGTGTGTAGCTGCTTAACAGCTGGGTTCTGGGGGCAGAGTCAGACAGGCCTCCCTCCGAGAACCCACGGTTCCCCATTCCAGTCCCATTTGCTTGGAACCCACCACCTTTGTTATGCCTACATCGCTTTCTGACAGTTTCCACTCTGCTGCACCCTCTCTGCCTTCTGGGATCATTTTTTATCCCAAGAGAATGGCGGGCAAGTGCGAACACAAGCAGGCAGCCTCATCCGTGCTGCCATTCAAGAACACCAAGTTGGGTATCGCAGTAGACTCCATCAAATATTTAAAATGGTGCAATCAAATGAGAGGTTTATTGTTCCAAACGCACTAATGATACATCTATACTTGTTGCAAATGGCTGTTTTATGCAGAGTTTGTAATACCAGCTGCCGTGTTGTATGAATTTCTCTCTCTCTCTCTCTCTCTCTCTCTCTCTCTCTCTCTCTCTCTCTCTCTCTCTCTTTTTCTCTTTCAATCTTTGACCCAGGTACTTCAATCAAATCATTCTACTGGAAGCACCAATGGCTTGCCACCTGCCAAGTTGGCTAGCCAAACCTGGGAAAGTACAAGAAAAGCAAAATGCCTTGAATTCGTCCATTTTGGAGGGTCCCCAAAGTGCTGTCATGTTGTCGATCTGATCGCAGGGAGAGGGTCTTTGAGCTAGCTCCAGAATCCAGATGTGAAGGAAAAGGCAAGTGTTTGTGCAGGTCAGACAGACCTAGGTATCTAAGTCTCCTTTTTTGCTTCTGCTTTTCTGGATGAACTCTGTGTCTTGCTTGCGCTCCATGTTTAGTACACACTTTCAAGGTCACGACAAAGGAGAACAAGACCTATTTCTGGACATGCTCAGCTTTAAAGTGGACACAGGTTATATGAGTCACTTCCACATGGCAAGAACAAGTCATGTAACTAATACAAGTATAAGGAGGGCTGGCAGTGACCCCTGATTGGACCGTTGCTTTCTAATAATGTGGAAATTGAGCAAATGTCTTTGGTTGACTAACCATTTCTTTTTTTTTCTTTTTGGGGTACAGGGGATTGACTCCAGGGGCATTCTGCCTTGGAGCTACACCACCATTTCATTTTTTGTTTTAAATTTTGAAAGAGGGTCTTGCTAAAGTTGCTGAGACTGGTCTCATTCCTGTGTTCTTCCTGTCTCAGCCTCCCAAGTCCTGGGATTACAGGCATGCACCGCCACACCAGCCATTTCTGCCAAACCTAGGCTCTTTGTCTTCCCCTATACACTGAAGGTAGGGGGTGTATCCCAGTCTCTCTCTTAGACTGCATTTTGGAAATTAGTGAATGCTTGTATTTGCCAGTATTACTGTTTATTGTGTCACGGAGGCCACTGACAATACGTGAAGTCAGTATATAAAGTCCTGTGCTGCTTCTCCAGGAGAATGTAAAATGGTGACATTTTACTAAGAATCTCATATCTTATGTATCACAAGATAGTTAAACTCATTACGTCTCAGAATGAACAAGGCCCAGATATCAGTGAAGCCCATTCAGAGAATTTCTAGGGGACAGGGAGGGTTAAACTCCATGTTAAGAACTATAGTGTAACTCTTAGCAACCTGGTGAGACCCTGTTACAAAACAAAAAATAAAATAAAAATGCAGCTAGGAGTATAGCTCAGAGATAGAATGCCACTGGTTCAAGCCCCAGAACAACATACACACACACACACACACACACACACACACACACACACACACTATGGTATAAGGATACACTGTATATCTGAACAATTTCTTTGCACCTTAGTTTCGTTGGTTGGTTGGTCAGTTCAAACATATTTTGTCCTTTAGATAAATAATTTTTATTTAATTTGAATTGATTTTTATTTATTCCTTTTGGCACTGGGGATTGAATCCAAAGGCATTCTAGCTCCAAGCTATATACGCAACCCTTTTGTTTATTTTTATTTTGAAACAGGATCTTGTTAAGTTGCTGAGGGTCTCGCTAAGTTGCTGAGGCTGGCCTCAAATCTGTAATCCTTCTGTCTCAGCCTCCCAAGTACTGAGGTTACAGGTGTACTTCACTATCCCTGGCTAAATTAAATTCATTTTTAACTGATACATAAAAATTACAAATCTTAATGGGTACCCTGTGACATTCTATTACATGTCTGCATTGTATAATGATTAATTTAGTTAATCATCTCTGCCTCCTCAAACATTTACTATTCCTTTGTGGCAAAAACATTCAAAATCCTTCCTTCTAACTTTCTGAAGTATACAGCACGTATTTGTTGTCTCTAGCCCTAACTATAACTCAGTATACATGGGCCAACCTTTTCTCATTCAGACATACTTTTGACTCCTCAGGAATACTACATAAAAGGAGCTACCTTGTGCTCATCATTAGAGACTCCCTCTTCTGTGCCCCTACAGCATGCCCTACATTCCTCAGTCAGTGGCCAGTGTCTTTAGAAGTCGATCTTCCATCTAAGCTGCTTAACCCATTTCTGGTACCTCAAAGTGGTGCTAGAAATGTCAGACTAGGACACTGTCTCAGTCAACATTCTGGAATCACTGCTATAATCTAAAACAACTGACCACACAACTTAGAGGAAGGAAGATTTATTTGCTCACAGTTTTATTGGAGATTCTGGGTTCAGTCCATGTGAGGCCAGGATGTTTATTTCAGGGCATGGCGGCAGGAAAATGAAGTCATTTGTTTCCTCACATCATGGAGGCCAGAAACAGTGAGAATGAGCAAGAAGATTCAGAGACAAAGGCCCAAGGCCACAGTCCCAAGGACCCACCTTGTCCAGCCACATCCCACCAGCCTAGGTTGCCACCCAGTAAATCCAGTGTTAGGGGCCTTGGTTACCGCCAGTAAATCCATTACAAGGTACCTAAGTGACTGCCCAGTAAATCCATTACAAGGGATTTGACCAGTAATGAGATTACAAGCCTCGTGACTTAACTATATCAACCTTGAGCTCCCCTGGGGACATTCTCTCTCTGACCATAACAGATAAATGGAGTGAACTGGTTCTGTGGAGCATCCCTACTCTAGGACACCTCTCTCAAGGTAACCACAACAGCCAAGGAGTGACTGAGGGCACAGGTACCTACCAGAGTGACTAATTCCCAGTCACAGGAGAAGGCAGGCTCCATCTGGCAAGCAGATGGAATGCAGCCTCTTAGCACAAAACATAAATTCAATCTCACCATCCGCCAAAACAGAAAGTCGACATTGATTTTCATGAGTTTTTTTCCCCCCTTCGTTAAAAGGGGGAAAAAAAGCCATTTGTTTATGAACTGAAACTTCATGACAAATTTTTGTTTCCCACTGTGATTATAACACCTAATTTCCTAATTAAACATGCTGATTGTGAGTAGTTACCTCACATAACTACAAAGCACAGAAGTATAATTATGTAATAAAAAAAGCTTTTATGAAAGTTTTGAGGGAAAGAGAGCTGGCTAAGGAGCCAGCTGCTTAGCAAGAACGAGAGAAGCTTTCATTACCTAGGGACCCACTATATCCCAATTGCCTCTGGGTAGCATCCGAACTTGGCTCCAGGATTGAGTTTTTCAACTTTTATGTCTCAGAAAAGCTCCTTTTGAGCCAGACACCAGTGGCATACTCCTGTAATCCCAGTACTTGGGAGGCTGAGACAGAAGGATCCCAGGTTGGAGGACAACCTCAGCAACATAGTGAAACTCAGCAACTTAGCAAGACCTGTTTCAAAACAAAGTAAAACAAAATAAAAAAATGACTGGGGGTGTCGCTTGGAGGTAGAACTCCCCAGAATTCAATCCATGGTACCACGAAAGTAGAAAGAAAAGAAAAGCTCCTTTCTATAACCAAGGTTGTGGTGACTGAGACACCGCACATTGGAGGAGGAAGAGGAAAAAGGGATTAGCCAAAGGGTTTCTGCACACTTCCAGGTTGAAACTAGAGCCAGACGAAACCTTCCGTGTGACGCTTCATTACTGAGAAGTTCTCAGAACCCACCTGCAACCTCTCCCTGTCACCATCTACCTGCTGAAAGAGAGTCTCAGTGATTCCAGTTTTCTCTGATATATAATTACAATGCACCAATGAAAGTATGAGAGAAGCCAGGCGTGGTGGCACACACTTGTAATCCTAGTACTTGGGAGGCTGAGACCGGGGGATCCGGGTTCGCAGGCTAGCCTCAGCTACTTAGGTCCTCTGCAACTTAGTGAGACCCTGTTTCAAAATGAAGAATAAAAAATAGGGCTGGGAGCCAGGCATGGTGGTGCACACTCGTAATCCCAGCATTTGGGAGGCTGAGACCAGAGGATCCGGGTTCACGGCCAGCCTCAGCTACCTAGTGAGGCACTCTGCAACTTAGTGACACTCGGTTTCAAAATAAAGAATAAAAAATAGGGCTGGGAGTATAACTCGGAGGTAGAATGCCCCTGAGTTCGATCCCCAGTACCACAAAAAAAAAAAAAAAAAGAGTAAGAAATAGGGCTGGGGATGTAGCTCGGAGGTAGACTGCCCCCTGGGTTCAATCCCCAGTATATCAGAATGGGGGGGGATTAATAGAATACACCTGCATAGCAAAAACCTGGGGAGCAGGCATGGTGGCACAGACCTATAATCTCAGTACTTGGGAGGCTGAGACAAGAGGATCACAGGTTCACAGCTAGCATTGGCAACTTGGTGAGGCCCTCAGCAACTTAGTGAGACCCTGTTTCAAAATAAAGAGTAGAATAGGGGTAGGGATGTAGCTCAGAGATAGAATGCCCCTGGGTTCAATCCCAAGCACCACAAAATAAATAAATGAATACATACCTACATAAAAGAAAGAAAAAAGCCAGGCGTGGTGGCGCACGCTTGTAATCCCAGCATTCAGGAGACCAGAGGATCCAGGTTCGCGGCCAGCCTCAGCCACCTAATGAGGCACTCCGCAACTTAGTGAGACTCGGTTTCAAAATAAAGAATAAAAAATAGGGATGAGGGTATAGCTTGGAGGTAGAATGCCTCTGAGTTCAATCCCCAGTACCGCAAAAAAAATAAAAAAGAAAAGAAAGAAAAAGAAATTGATAGAAAGGTTGAATCTGTGTTGTCTGAACCAGCTGAATTACAGCCCATAGCTAATGTAATGTCCCATAGCTATGTTGCCCGTGCACCCCACGAGATGCTCCATTCCTCTTTGGTCAAGCTGTGCAGTTAGGACATTATCATGAGAACACCACCACGCGGCTAGATACACCTTCCCATTTTGTGTTATGTGCAGAATTGAGGCTGTAGCTCAGCAGCCGTGAATTATGCCAGCCACACCACAGTGGAGGGTCGGCAGGATTCATGGGTGGGGACTGAGCAAGACAGATGGAGAGCACCTCAATGCACTGTCTTTCCCGGTGGCCTTTCCTTTGATCTGAGAGCCTGGCTAAGCCAGATGTCTCCGGAGCATCCTGGCGACACAGCATGGTCTCATTTATTTACTGAGGGAACTCAGAGGCACTGTGATTTATTCTTCCAGTGTGAAATATAGCCCAAACGTCTCCAATCCTTACATAACCAAGAGTCCGCAAAGTACCACAAAGAAACAAACAAAACCACAGACAGCCTCCCAGGGCGTGGGGGTGGCACGACCTGAGCAGAAACAATTTCTTACAAGAAAACAGATTGATGTCGGGAAAACTCGTTGGGCTTCATATAACAGAAAGATTCTGAAATGAAGGTTATGCAATATAAATGTAAAGATATTCATGACAGCGACGAGAAGGAAAGTGTGGTGGGACACGCCTGTAATCCCAGTACTTGGGAGACTGAGACAGGAGGATTACAGGTTCGAAGCCAGGCTCAGCAACTTAGCAAGACTTTCAGCAACTTAGTGAGACCCCATTTCAAAATAAAATAAAAGAGTTGAGATTGTAGCTTAGAGGTAGAATGCCCCTGAGTTCAGTCCCCAGTACCACAAAAACACATACACACAAACACAAAAAGAAATCAGCACTATTAATCTTATTGTTCTACAAATCATAGTAAGTATTATAATAGGTGGTAGCTATTATTTGATCAATGATAAAGATTTTTTTTCTAATCTTCACAGAACTAGGAAATATTTCTAGAATTCAGTATATTCCTTGCAAAAGAGGAGGGACTCTGGTCTTTTGTCAAAATGATGCTCTAACAATGAAATGTAGAGTTCCACTCCCAGTTATTAATTACCCAGCATATTTCACATAACTAATCAACTTTGCATGGAGTGGTAAGATAATAGAATTTTGCTCTGCTTTGTCTTTAGAAGCTAGGAGCTGTAATTACATAGGAGAAATTCGATCTGGGTCGGCATGATTAGGGAGGTTATTAATTACTTTTAATGCTATAAATACCTTGAGCTCAATTTTAAGGTTCCAGCCACCTGTGATTATACTCACAGAAAACCAGAACCCAAACTAATCTTAGTGATAATTCAATTTGAGAAACTCACTTTGCACAAAACGAAGTTCATCGCTGATCGTGGGGCTGTGTGCTTGTAGTCCGAGTACTTGAGAGACTGAGACAGGAGGATCGCAGGTTGGAGGCCAGCCTCAGCAGCTTCTCAAGGCCCTCTGCAACTTAGTGAGAGCCTGTTTCAAAATAAAAAAAATAAGATAGGGCTGGGGGTATAGCTCAGAGGTAGAATGAACCCTTGGGTTCAGTCCCCAGAAACACACACACACACACACACACAGAATTCAAGTCCAAAAAACTGAAGTGAATTTCCCAAAGTCTCATGGCCAAGTAATGTGAGGCTTGCAGGCACCAAATATAATCCTGTTGATAGTCAGAACTTGCTAGAGAGAGGTGAAATTTTTATCCAGTTGATGCCAATCTTTGCCAGACTTCTGTGTTGTTCCTAGGCTCCAGCTGGTAGCATCCTGGTAGGCAAACTGAGAAGTTCTCCTAACAGTGATGACAGCATTTTTTTTTTTTTTTAGCTTCTAGAAATGTTGATTCACTTTATTATCACCTGTGATCGCCATACTGTGGAAGAGAACGCCTAAACTCTGGGCTCTGGATTGGGAACTTCTGACCCTTTTTGGTAGTCATCAAGGAAGATTTCATGAGAAAAGTCCAATTTGAAGAGCAAATCGAATTTTCTCCATTGAACCAAAAAAGAAAGGGTAGACATTCCAGTTCACAGGTACAACGTAAGTAAAAACAGGGGGTGGATTGGAAAGTTTATTTACCGGCTCCCTGTCCTGCCTCAGTTAAACACTGCATAGGAGGTACCAAATGAAGAAATATTTCATCAATCATGGAATTTCAAGGGCTTATCGCATAGTTAATGAGCAAGGATTGTGTTCATTTCGTGGTTACAACTTTAACTAATAGGCAGAAGGGGGCATTTGAATTTTATCTTCTAGTGACCATAAAATAGCATCGTGGTACCATAATGATTAACATCATCATTAAAAACCAGTTTCGTGAAATTTAGGAAAACCCAGACACACGGAGACACGGCGTGTTCATCAAAGCAGACTCATTCTAGATAAAATGAGCCTCCTAAATTGACTTTGATGCTTTGAAATAAAATCCTTGGAGCGCCGATTACAGCGGTCTCTGAAAAGCAATTATTATCCACCGCCACCGCCATGAATTCTAATTTAATTACATCTCCTCTGTTCAAAATGTAACACTGTTCTGTGAGATACGGCGATGGAAAAAAGAAGTCTTATGTTCATGAAAAAAAGAAAGTGAATTTTTTTTTTTTAAATATTGAAGGTAATGAGTCTCGGTCATCCTGTTTCCAAGAGAGGCACAGGCTTATGAACTCATTAATTTCAAGTGGCTATTTCTGCAAAGTAATTTTAATCTTCGGTGTTGAGGAAATCGAGACTCGTGGATGGGGGGACCTCCTGGGTCATCTTTCACATCTGCTGTACCTGGGCTGCTCGGTGCTTGCTGGGGATCTTCCTCAGCCAGTTCCCTCACTCCAAGCTAAATCAAGTCTCCAGGTTTATGTTATTGATTGTGACTATTTAACAGTCACCTGTGGCTTCCCGCTCCATCGAAGAAAGGACCATTTATACAGTTGTGGACTCCCTGGTCCCATTTTCTTTTTTTAATTTTTTGTGGTACTGGGGATTGAACTCAGGGGAATTCTACACCCCCAGCCCTATTTTTAATTCTTTATTTTGAAACCGGGTCTCACTAAGTTGCAGAGTGCCTCACTAGGTAGCTGAGGCTGGCCGCGAACCCGGATCCTCCGGTCTCAGCCTCCCAAATGCTGGGATTACAAGCGTGCACCACCACGCCCGGCTCCTGGTCCCATTTTCAACACTGACCAAAAGTGGATCTTTGCTTCAGTGGCAGAAAGCCAGGATCAACTGCCTTACAGAAAAGGCTTTTCCTGTCATTGTCTAATAGCAAGTCGCTCATCTGGAGTCCTGGAACCTCTCCTCTTTCTAATGGGTGGTGGCGAAAAATCCTTGCATTTTCTGGGTGGAAAGAGTCCTTTCAAACACAGACCCCCTGGCTTATCTGGTGGTTGCTTTTTTGTTTTGTTTTCTTGTGTTTTGTTTGTGGTACTGAGGATACAACCCAGGGGCATTCTACCTCCAAGCTACACCCCCAGTCCTATTTTATTTTTTTATTTGGAAACAGGATCACACTAAGTTGCTGAGGCTGGCCTCTAACTTGCGATCTTCCTGTCTCAGCCTCCCAAGTACTGGGTTTACAGATGTGTGCACCATGACTGGCATATTTTACATGCATAATAAATGGGTCCTATGTGCTTATTTTTAGCTGCTTAAACTAAGAAGTAGAGATATAACAGGATGTTTAAATGCAAAGAATAAAGAGTAAATTACTGTAATAAAGACGGCTGAGAAGCCAGGTGTGACGGTCCATCCTTTTAATACCAGTACTTGGGAGGCTGAGACAGGAGGATCTCAGGTTCATGGCCGGCCTCCACAATGTAGAGACCCTCCACAATCTAAGAGACTCTGTTTGCAAATAAAAAATAAAGTAGGGCTAAGGGTGTAGCTCAAAGGTAGGATGCCCCTGGGTTCCATCCTTCGTGCCACAAAAACATAAAAGAAGGGAAGAAAGGAGGAAGAGAGGGAGAAAAAGACGGAGGGAGGGGAAGTCAGAAAACTGAGGCTAAAAGAAACTTGCTAAGACAGTACACAGAGCAGTTTCTGAGCTTCCTGGAAGCCAATGCAAAAGGAAAAATGTGGTATGCTACGGTACCCTCATCACTGAACAGCTATGCAAAGGAATGTTAGTTTTTGTTTTTTCCTAAGCTTAAAATTCTCAGCGATTTTTATTGAGAATTTAAATACTGAACAACTCCGAAACGGTTTCTGTCCTTGTGGCATTTGGAAAGAGGTAGAAAGATTGTTTGCAGTTACTCTAGCACGTGTCAAGAGCACAGGACAGAGTGGGAGAATCCCGTCCCCCACGTAACCCTTGATTTCATTTCATTGTGTATCGTGGGAAACAAGAGAAGCAGAGGCAGAAAAGAACCCTCGGAAAGGGGAGCACAACATACCTAAATTTGCCTGTGTCCTGTGGATAGTAATTCTCCCCAGGAAGCGGATGCTGGGCACAAGGAACTTGGCAGCTGCCACATCAGCCTCAGAGCTAATGATTCCTGCAGGGTTCCAATGTGCGACACTTTGCGTCAGCTAGGCTGCTGCTCACGGCACCCAACCCAAGAACTGGATCTTAAAGGTGCATGCATCCAACCAATCATATGCTCCGGAGAATTCTGGAAGAGTTGAGCTTGCTGCCTACATCCTTGAAGCATCGTTTCAAATATGTCAGTATAAAAACTCAAGCCAGGCACACTGGCGCATGCCTTGTTATCCTAGTACTTGGGAAGCTGAGACAGGAGGATCGCAGGTTCAAGGCTAGCTTTTAGCAATTTATCGAGACTCTCAGCAACCTAGAGAGACCGGTTTCAAAGCACAAAAAGGACTGGGGGATTAGCTTGAAGGTAGAATTCCTCTGGGTTCGATCCCCAATTCCAAAAAAAAAAAAAAAAAAAAAGTAATACAAATAGACTCTTTTAGTAATGTTTTATTGGACAAGCACTTAGGATTTATATAATTTCACCTTCCCATGGTGAATCGCTGTGTGTTTTGAGATGTTGTCTTTAAACCTTGGGCCCATTGCACCGTCTGCTATGATCACACATCCGTGCAACATCTCCCAGGGACGAGGCGGCCTCAGAGGCAGCAGGCAATTTTGTTTGAGCCACCACACACTCTGAAAAAGAGAAATGTCACTGCTCCACCGAGAGGACTACACTCTGGATCATGGCTCCGATTGCTAATTGTTTCTGTGGCTAATTCTCAAGCTAGCCCTGAAATCATCCAATTCAGAGGGCAACTCCTAAGAGATGATCCCTCTCTCGCCAATTTGACACCTGAATTAAATAATGGACTTGGCAATTCTTCATGCCTTTGCTTTCTTTACGAATCTTCGGAAAGATATCACTCCTTTGCTCTTCTAGCTCCGCCAGAGAAGGCTGAAGTTGTATGTCAGGCTAGAAGCACTGAAGATTTTTCCATTAAACTTCACAACCAGGTGCTAGCACGGAATTCTGCAGTTTCACTCATGGTTGACTGGTGCAAGGTGTTGGATGGTTAAATTCCAGACGTTACCAAACCTTGGGGTGGTGATCCCAGAATGCTGAAGAAAGAAGACCGAGTCTGCCAGCTCTCACCCCCACCCAAGCTCCTGCCCGTGTAGCTACGGCCATGACACCGTGCTCAACTTGGCCACACGGTCCAGTCTCCATCTTTAAGGTCTAAATTGCTGACGGATGATCGTGGACTTCTGCCAATGGGGCTAGCCACGGATCTCTCAGAGGCCAGCACAGAATGCAAATGCGCGACCTTGTTTCCTCTGTGCAAAAGAAATTAAGAATTTCAAGGTGGTGGTGGTAAAGCGTGAGACTGAGAAAGACTCAGCAGTTTTGTCGCCATGGGACTGGAGTTTTTTTCCCTGACCCCATAAGGCTCAGGATGGAAAAGAGCTAGGGGGTCAGTGGGTCCTGCCCTTTTCTCCTGACCAGCCGTCTTTAGCTGTGGCCTCTCATCATTTTTCTGTTCCACATGATTCTAATTTGTTGTCCGGTTTGCAGTCTCTGATTTAGGTTAGCTTCTAACTTACTAGGTCTTGCCAGCCCTCATATATGAGACTCCTCTTTTTCTGGGTCCAATATCATTACTGCCTTCAACTATTCACTCTGATATAATTTTAAATCCCTAAATTGGGCAAGGCAAGCAGTAGAGTGGAGATTAAGCCAGAATAAGGACCCACCACCAAGAGAGAAGGCCCAGGGTTTTACCTCTTGACAGGAAAAAATAACAAAAGTTAAAAAAAAAAAAAACAACAACTTGAAGTTGGGAGTGGTGGCACATGCCTTTAATTCTAGTACTTGAGAGGCTGAGACAGAAGGATTGCAGGTCGGAGGCCAGCCTCAGCAACTTAGTGAGACTCTCAGCGACCTAGCAAGACCCTGTTTTATAATAAAAAATAAAACTGGGCTGGTGGTGTAGCTAGGAGGTAGAATGGGTTCAAGGTTCAATCCCCAGCAAGACACACACACACACACACACACACACTGAACCATCATACAGGGATTTGATGTAGATTTTTGAGGGGGAACTACTATCAACTACCTCAGTAAGTAATGACTTTCTTTCACTATTTTGAGCTTTTTCATATATTAGCTCATTCAATTTTCACAATATCTTTGGTGTAGAATTACTATCACCACCCCATTTTGCAAGCAAGAAAGCTGAAACAGAGAAGATAAGAAATATAACTAAAATCACACAGTTGATAAGTTATAGAGCCAGGACTTAGACTAGTTACTCTATCTTAAGCCAATTAAGTTTGGAATAAAGATTCATATTTCTGGGAATTCTCCATCTTTATTGTCTCAGGTACCTTTTTTTTTTTTTTTTTTTTTTTTGCGGTACTGGGGATTGAACTCAGGGGCATTTTACCTCCGAGCTATACCCCCAGCCCCATTTTTTATTCTTTATTTTGAAACCGAGTCTCACTAAGTTGCGGAGTGCCTCACTAGGTAGCTGAGGCTGGCCGCGAACCCGGATCCTCCGGTCTCAGCCTCCCGAATGCTGGGATTACAAGCGTGCGCCACCACGCCCGGCTCTCACTAAGTTTTGAGTGCCTCACTAGGTAGCTGAGGCTGGCCGCGAACCCGGATCCTCCGGTCTCAGCCTCCCGAATGCTGGGATTACAAGCGTGCGCCGCCACGCCTGGCTTCAGGTACCTTTAGATTGCATTTGACAGCAATATTACTGCATAGATTTTTTTTTTTTTACTTGCTACTTCATCATATAAGAGGGGTAACTATTTAACTACTCTAAGGGTAGGGTAGTTCCTGTAGTAATTTCTCCTTTCTCCTCTTCTTTCTCTTCTCCTCCTTTGCAGCAATTACTTTGTACCTAGCTTTGACTTTGCACCCAACTCACATCAGGGCTTCTGTCTTCATCTGACGTTTGATAAACATCCACCAGGTGCCTGACTCAGGCGAGGCCGTGTTCCAAGTTTGGGAGAGAACTCCAAGCCGTATTTCAGTGCTTGCGTTTCCAGAACCCGAGCAGTTGTACCATTATCTTCCCCTGAGCAGATGCTAGAAATTGGCTGTGCATGGCTAAGAGGAATGCGTGTCCTCTGACTCGGTTCCAGGGGTCACCAGAAGGAGTGTGTGAAAGGCGTTTAATGCACATCGATCTGGGAGTGTGTTAATGCTCATAGAATCACCCTAGCTTTTCCTTATCTCAAAACAAGGATATGACCAAGAAATCCCGCAGAGCACAGAGATGAGCCAGATGTCAATAAAAGCCCTGGGAGATCTTCAGCAGCTTTCTACCCCCTCTCCCTCCCAGGCTCTCAGCAGAGCAAAGAGAGTCTCCATCTTCTTAAACCAAAATGTTACGAAACCAGGGTTTTCACACATTTCTCCTTTCCTAAACACTTCACATTCCTATTAGAAAGGAGTTAGATTTTTTTTTATGCATTATTGGTGCATTAGAGTCTTACATCATCGTGTAGGTCATAGTGCTGGTGGCTGACATGCCCACAGCCCTTGGCGGGCTTTCTCCTGGCTCCCTCCCCCTCCCCCCTTCCCTATAGAAGGTACTCAGATTGACATTGGTATTCTCACATATGTACACAAAGCTGATGGGAGTAGTAATTCCTTCACTGATCTTCCCTCTCCCTGCTTCCCTTTCCCTAGACCCCCTCCATCGCTCTACTGGGGTTTCTCTCCGTTATCTGAAGCCCCTCTTGTATCCCAGTTACTCCCTGGCTTCCGCATATGAGAGAAAACATATGACCCTTCACTTTCTGTGACAGGCTAATCTCACTTAGCATAACGTTCTAGAGGTCCAGCCATTTTCCTACAAAGGACATTATTTTATTTCTTCTTGATTGCTGAGTAGAATGCCATTGTGTGTCTATCCCATAATTTTGTTTTTGTTTTTGTTTTTTTTTAATTTTTATTTTTATTCATACATTGTAAGCATACATCTTTGTTAGGTGCAAATTGATAACGATACATGTGCTCACAATTCTCATTTGACCCCTTCCCCAAATTCCCACCCCACTCCCTCGCCCTCCCTCCCTCTCAAGTTCAGTTTAGTGAGTGACCTTGATATACATTAGTGTGCCCACCCCTCCAACCCCTTTGGTTAAAT
>PVLC010027429.1:0-21878 GCA_004027655.1 Graphiurus murinus
AGGAGGAGGAGGAGGAGGAAGAGGAGGAGGAGGAGGAGGAGGCAGTGCAGGAAGCCTTGTGAACTGCTCCCTCTGCAAGGAGAAGCATTTTATGCTTCTTTGGTGATTCATTCACATTTGGAAACCAGACCTAGACTTGATCATACTCAGGGGTCTGTATCACTGAGTTGTACAGCATGGCAGCCAGTTTTGGCTTTTCTTGGTACTAGGAATTGAACCCTGGGGCATACTACCTCTGAGCTACACCTCCAGCTCTTTTTATTTTAAAACAGGATCTCGCTTAAATTGCTGAGGCTATCCTCAATCATGGGATCCTCCTTTCTCAGCTTCCCAAGTATTGGGATTATAAGCATGCACCACCACATCCAGATCACTTTGGGCAATTTTATACTGTCATTTTGGCGTGTTTCTACAATCCAATGACATTGCTTGTGACTATCAATGACCACGTACTAGATACACAGGCACTTTGCAAACATTGCTTCTGGGCTTTAATTCTGTTAGACACTAGGTGGTGCTCGACACTGGCCCTTGGAGAAATCAATCAGCAGGGGAAGGTTGGTTTCTGTACTAAATGAGAGGATTCCAGCAAATAAAAAGGGCACAGCCATGTATAAATGGGGTGGATGCAGAGGTTCCGGCATCTGCTGCAATGTGGAAAGAGGGCTGGCACCAGGCTCTGGTGTCTGAGACAGAAAGAGGTCCAGCACCTCATGAGCCAGGTAGCTCTGTGGCACAAGGCCACACACCCCAGAGGTTGAGGCAGACGTGGCCAAAGAAACACCCAACTCTCCTGGCTGGGGTGGCCTTTGGCTCCAGCCTTCTGGGGGAAAGTAAGGAGCAGAAAGAGAATCCTAGGGGGCATGTGGCCTTGTTATTCGTGTTCTTTGTATTTCTTCAGCCCAGACTACCTGCACCTGGACGTTGCATAGCAGGTTTCTCCTTAATCTATCAGCACAGACATCCCACCTTGGGGGATCCTCTGACCTCGATGTTGGGGTATATGGGGAAAACAAAACAAACAAACAAAAATGCAGCCCGACAGCAAGGAACAGGCTTTATTTAGGAATAAAACCTGGAAGGAGACATCTGACCAGGAAGAGAGCCTACAAGTCAGAAAGCTCACCTCCTAGGGGCTTTTTATGGGGCAGGAAGGGAGGGATACAGGAGTAGTCGAGTAGGTTGCTGGCTGGAGTGCTCGTGGCCAGGTCATCTCGGGGCAGGGCAATGGTCAGGGGGCGTTTTCTTTCTTTGTTCCTTTGTTCTCAGTCCTTCTCTGGCATGATCTCATGGCCAGACCTCATGGTCAGACCTCACAGTGCCCACATTCGAGATCTACAGAACTCTTTCTACACCCCCTGTAATGAAGGGGAACCCTAAATAAACCCTCCAATTTCACTGGCTTTTAGTTGACTCTAGACATTACTTCTTTTGGGTGACACAGTCTCCCACCAGCTTTGCTGTAGATAGCACCTCTGATAAGAGGGTCACGATGATAATGGCTGCCTAGGTTGCTTTTTTTTTCTTTTTGCGGTACTGGGGATTGAACTCAGGGGCATTCTGCCTCTGAGCTATACCCCCTCTGAGCTATTTTTTATTTTGAAACCGGGTCTCACTAAGTTGCAGAGTGCTTCATTAGGTGGCTGAGGCTGGCCTTGAACCCGGATCCTCCGGTCTCAGCTTCCCAAATGCTGGGATTACAAGCGTGCGCCACCACGCCCGGCTCCCTAGGTTGCTTTTCAGGGACATAATGCCTGCTTTGCAGAGAACGCTGACTCCTCACTTGGGCCTGCAGATACCCGGTGGGGACTAAAGGCGTCTCTGCTTTCATATTGCATCTGTCTCCTTTGCTACTTTTGAGGCAGATTTCAGCTCAACGCTGCACATAGACATGTTAATTATTTAGTTTGTCTGAAACTGGCTTTATATGTGTGTATATGTGCACACACACATTTTTAGTGGTTACTCTATAATTTGCAGTATATATTTATAACTAAGCTTTTTTTTTTTTTTTTTTGGAGGTACCAGAGATTGAACCCAAGGGCATTCTACCTCTCAGCTATACCCCAAGTATGTATGTATGTATTTACTTATTCATTTATTGGAAACAAGGTCTTGCTAGGTTGCTGTGGATGTCCTCGAACCTGCGATCCTCCTGTGTCATCCTCCCAAGTACTGGGATTACAGGCCTGTACCACCACCCCTGGTTTCTTAGACCACTTTTTTTTTTTTTTTCAGTACTGGGGATTGAACTCAGGGGCATTCTACCTCCGAGCTACACCCCCAGACCTATTTTTTTTTTTTTTTTTTTATTCTTTATTTTGAAACCGGGTCTCACTAAGTTGCAGAGTGCCTCACTAGGTAGCTGAGGCTGGCCGCGAACCCGGATCCTCCGGTCTCAGCCTCCCAAATGCTGGGATTACAAGCATGCGCCACCACGCCCGGCTTTCTTAGATTACTTTTGAAGAGCACTGTGTCAGTTCACAGGGAGTGCGGATACTTCACTACAACTGCTGTGACTAGGAACCACGATGTTTTGGAATCTCATCTCCATTTTATTTATTTATTTATTTATTTATTTATTTATTTATTTATTTATTTATTTATTTATGGTAGTGGGGATTGAACCCAGAGGCATTCTACCTTTGAGCTACACCCCCAGCTCGATTATTTGGAAACAGGGTCTTACTAGATTGATGAGAGTGTCACTACTTGCTGAGGCTGTCCTCAAGCCTACGATCCTCCCGTCTCAGCCTCCCCAGTACTGGGATGACAGGCGTGTGCCGCCAGCCCGTCCTCATCTCCGGTTCTCAATCTTGTAGCTGGAGCATCCGCACCTGTCCACTGTCCATTCTATCAGGGAACAGAGGCGGCAGGACTCTGCAGGAGGACAGGGAGGGAGACTCACTCTGAGGGGCGAGGGGTATGAAGTGTTCTGGAATACAGTTCAGGAGCCAAGAGATTCCAAACTCTCACACTAAGCTCCCTTAGCCATTGCCTGAGGATTCTGTTACAAAAGGAAATGAATTTTTACCTTACATAATACTTAATCCTAATGCTCTTTCTTCAAACAAGGTTTCCAAAGCCCAGGCCAAGACAGAGGCAAAGGTCACCATTAAGTTCTGCTGGGTCAACAGAAATGAGAACAAGAGAGAACTGGATGATTTACACAGGTTCCCCCCCCTGGGAAATGGCTCCTGGTATCCTATCTGCAGCCCAGGACTGAGCTGAGAGGAGGTGACCTGCCTGTGCTCCACCTCTGAGCATTGGCAGGGCTTCCCCTCGCCACCCTGGACCCTCCCTCCTCTGGGCCCCTCTGAAGATGTTCAGTCCTCCATCCAGGTAAAGCCTGGGAGGGGAGGGGCCAGAGGAGCCTGGGATTCATGGGCTTCTTTTTATGGGCAGCTTTTCAGCGGGTTGGTGGGACAAAATTAGTGTGCCTAGTTTTCCCTCAACAACCCAAAGCAGTGTAATTGAAGCCTACACTAGTATGTTTGCCTCATTAAGAAAATGTGCTAGCCAGGTGTGGTGGCAGGTGCCTGTAATCTCAGTACTTGGCAGGCTGAGATAAGAAGATTACAGGTTCAAGGCCAGTTGCAGCAATTTATCGAAGTCCTGGACAACTCAGTGAAACCATTTTTCAAAATGAAAAAGGGCTGGGGGTATTGGTCGGAGATAGAATTTGCCAGTGGGTTGTAACACATACGCACACACACACAAAAAGAAAGAAGGATGGGCTTTTTTTACAATAGATTATCTATATAATCTATTACAATTTCAGTAGTGAAGTGTCACACCCCTAATAGCTAGGAGGGTAGACTGCAGAGAAGTCACAGCTGATTCCATTTGAAGGTATGTGAGCTCAGTAGATTTTTAGATCTCTGGGTTCCAAATTTTCTCTTCTGAAAATAGAGATAGTTGTATGTACCTTTGAGGGCTATTGAGAAATTACAATGAAATAATGTATATATACTTATACTTGGGACTCAGCGGGCAATGTTCACCGTTGCCCCAGGTCCTGGGGGATGTGTGAGTGTCTGAACACATTGGATGGCCAATGGATCCTCTATTATCTTGGCAATCTATCTATCCGTTCATACACCATCTATGTCTACCTTCTATCCATCTCTTTATCTCTATTTTGTCTGGAAGACTGTGGAGCAGTTTCCACGTGTCAAGAAATGATGATGGGTGGTAGGAAACAAAATCCCAGTCTGATTTGGTCCCTGCCCTAAAGGGAATTCCAACCCAAGAATCACAATGCTGATCACCCAGCAAACAGAACAAAGGAAGAATCCTACCTGTTTCAGAGAAGAGAGGACACTGCCCCTTTTACCCATGTGGGCTTCTGGGTCTCGGGTCAACACCTCTATTCCAAGATTGCATGGACTCCCCCCCCCCCCAAGTATCTGCCTTCCTGAATTAGGGTTACATCACATCCTTGTTCAAACGTTGTTCTCTGCAGCCTCTGGAAACACGATGTTTTTTTCTTCATTGTCCCATAGGCACTATAGTATGTTCTGTGAATTTCTATTAACCCCTGGTTCTGTCATGGGGTTTCCGGACTGTACCCCCAAAATAAAATAATAAAAATAATCCAGGTTCGTTGATATTGTAAAAAAAAGAATTTTAATATCAAACTGCAACATCTGGCAGATTTATTCAGGAACAGGTCAGGGCGAGGAAAACTGGGGTTGAGGAAAGACGGGGAGTGCGGATCTTAGGACATGGTCCCCCAATCCCGGGCAGGAGTCCAAGAGAGCGAGCTACACGTGGGTTCCAGAGGGTATAGGAGAGGGCGGGGATCTTCCAGCCCCTCACTCTCAGTTTACAAGATTTTCATAGGTTGAGCTCCAGGTGAGATTTTGGCTCCTCCTCTTTCCAGGTGTGTGTGTGTACATCTCCGGTGGGCGGTGGGCTGGGCTGTAGTTTCTCTTGGGCTGAACCAAAATTTTCTTTTCAAGGGGTGGACAACACTCTCCGGATTTTTAAAAGGCTAAAAACTATATTTCTATGAATCTTCCCGACACCTCTTTTCTACCTAACATATATACTTCTAAGCTACCTCATCAGTTCCTCTGGATTTTCAGAGAATCTCACTGAAATTGAAACAGAGATGTCTCTCTTTATGGAGTTCTGTCCCATGGAATTCGATGAAATCCAAGGACAAGTGAAGTCCAAGGACAAGAAATATGGAAGCTTATTTTAAGTAGGGGAAGATAGAAGCAGCCCCCCTCCCCAAATGGGGGAGGGGTTCCTGAAAGAGAGTAACCTCCGAAGCTCTTAGAAGGTGGGCTTTTGAACCTTACTGAGGTTTCCCATCTACTCTTTTATGATTGTCAGATTTGAATTTGGGGGAACCAATGACTTTTGTACAATTTTGGTCTTTATTTGAATTGTTATCTTGTGGGCTGGTGGTGACTTCCTGGTACCCAATCAGTCTCTCACTTTCCTAGAAGGTGATGCCGATGACCTTTTAAATCCTTCCTGTTCCCACATCCTCTGCCCTGTCTCAAAACTGTCTCTCCCTTATGAGAACTTTCTTTCTCCTTAATAGTAGCCTTTATCCCAGGGCATTGTTGACTTTTAAATTCCAATTCTACTGACTTGAGCATTTCAGCTATGTTTGTATGCTTTTAAAACTAGTTACATGGCAGGCGAGATGGTGCATACCTGTAACCCCAGTACTTGGGACACTGAGACCGGAGGATCGTAGGTTCAAGGACAGCCTCGGCAACCTGGGGAGACTCTGAACAACCTGGCAAGACTCCGTTTCAAAGGAAAAATAAATAGGGCTGGGAGTTTAACTCAGAGGTAGAATGCCTCTGAGTTCAATCCTCAGTAAAACACACACACACACACACACACACACACACACACACACACACAACCAATTAATTACACCCTCCAGTGATGACTTAGTTTTCACTAGCAGGCTTCTGAGTGTCAGCACTGAGAAGTGATGTCCCCCAGGGATTCTCAACCCACCTCTGAGAACAGTCAGCAGCTTCTGGAGACCTTTGACTGTCACAGCCTATGAGTATGGGAAGGGCTCGGTCATCAGGTGGAGAGGGGACCATGATGCCTCCAAATAGCCTGCAAAGGACCAGGCGGCTCCCACACGAGGAACTACACAGTCCAAACTGGCATCTGTACCCAGGTTGAGAAATCCTGCCTTGCCCAGCCTCCTGGCTCACTGTGAGGTGCGTGAACCCCAGAGAGACGATGAGACTAGTCATCTGGTTAACGAGCAGCAAAGTCTGAAATAGAATCTGACTCTCAGACCAATTTATTTCTATGATAATAAATCTTAATTTTGATTTGGTACAGCCTATATAGAACTAATATGACACACACGCAACAGATGTTTGCTGAGTCCTTTTATAGAAGAAGCAACTTAGTCTCAATCCACAACCCTCTTCACGGGTCATAGTCTCCTTCTACTACCACCTCAGCTGGATGTGGTTTATTTCAAAATGAAGAAATAAAAAATAGGGTTGAGGGTGTAGCTCAGAGGTAGAATGCCCCTGGGGTCAATCCTCAGTACTACAAAAAAAAAAAAAAAAAAAAAAAAAGGTACCACCACCTCTCTTTTCTCTTCATGACATTAATTTTTCTCATACCATTAAGCTTATATGTCCTAGTTTCCTAAATGCTTTCTTTTTACATTTATTTATTTATTTAGTGGTACTGGGAATATCAAATTTGATTCTAATAGACTACATGACAGACATTATAGGACAATTGTTGGAAAAATAAAACAATCCAAATAATCTACATTTCCTTTATCTAATTTTTAATTCCAAAAAGAGGCACATGTTTAAAGGAGATTAGATATTAGATTTTACATCAGATCCTAATGAAAGGGATAAGTCTTCACAGAGGTGTTTTATTATTTCATAACCAGATACAATTTGAAGTTGTTTAGTAACTTTTTAATAGCTCTTATCAACATTTAGGTGAAGGGCTTCATTATTGCCAAACTTTGGAAATTCGGTATGCATAGGCTTGTCCAGGGCCAGCTTTATTAAAACTTGAAAATCTTCCTGGCTTCTGCTATAGCTTTCTCGTCAATGGGGGGCTTCCTTTGGCTGCCAGGCTGCAGGAACTTCTTTACGTTGGGCAGGTTACTGATCCTGGTCTTCAGGGCCTGCAACACACAAGTCCCAGCCTCAGCACAAGCTAGGAGATCTGAACCCCTTCTAGACAAAGCAACTGAGCCCCTCCATCAGCAACATTGGAAATAGATATCCAAGGAGAAGGAAGATAAGAAGATGAAAGAGAAAAGTTTTTTGAGTTTAGGAGCCTGAGCTAGAAAACCCAGTGGAAAGAGACCTGCTCAGATGGACGCGGTGTGCAAAGACAAGGACACGCCCAGGACAGAGGGAATCCCAGAGCAATCAGGAACTGAGCCCACAGTGGGATGGGAGGCAGGCAGAGTGACTTGGGCCTGGGTTCTCATGATAAAAGACAAAGTATTCTTCTTGGAGTGGCATCCACCTCAAATTTCCTTGCATAAAAAGATTATCTCCAAGCTTCAAATTCCAGGGTCTAGAAACTAATTTTGGAGGCCAGGGGATGAGATGGCCAAAGACTTTGTGAAGGCTGGAGGTTAGAAGCTCACCAGCTCCAGGGCTAAATATTAGACTCATGAAGGGAGATGCGGGGCTGCCTCTCTGAGACCTTGAGATAGATCACCTTGAGCAGAGGGAAGGGAGCCAGAAGGCTGGCGTCGAATTCTTCGATGTAGTAGAGAAGCTCAACCAGGTGAATGTCAACCTTGCTCAGCTTGTTGCCAACAAGGTAGTCCTGTCCATGGCTCTTCAACACCTGCAGGGTTTGAGGAGTCAGATGGTGACCAGGAGCACAGCCAGGCGGGGGTCCCAGGTGCCCCCCAGCCTCTCAGCCTGACTGTCCCTCCTGCTGCCTCCCTGGGCTGTGTGCAGTGCAGACTTTCTCCCAGGCCCCTGACTCACCAGGGAGAGGGAGAAGTGGAGCTGTGCTTGTGCTCCGTGAGAGCCCGGGCCCCTTTCTCCTCTCCACATCCTGTGGTGTTCACGCCCCACCCTCACCTGCATCTTCCACGCATGCGTGCCCAGGGCTCAGCTCCTGCTGCACCAGGTATGTGTCAGCCCCGCGCCCTGACATTTCAGGACGAGCCCTCCCCTGCGCTCTCTCTCCACGTCCTGTGGACAGAGCTTCACGGCAGCATCCTCCCACAGACCATTCCAGGGTCTACGTTCCGCCTCTTGTCTGCTCTCCTCATTTCCTGGCTGTCTCCCTGAGATCTGAACGAGACCGGGTGAATGGGAATTCATCATCCCCTCTGCAACCTCAGGCTGATGCCCAACTTGCACTCTGCAGGGATTTGCAGGAGGAATTCACCAGAGGGAAACTGCACTGATGACTTTGCAATGCATGAAAAGTAACATGTTTTCCTGATGGAGACAGGGTGGAGAGATGGACACACGATGAAGTCTACATCATAGGAATCTAATTTTGCTATCTAGGTGTAACTATGCATTCATTAATATTCATATCAATCTTTCTGGATTATGAATTTGCAGAATAGTATGTAGTAAAAATTGTGATATTCATTTAAATTATCTGCCAATATAGAAATCATAAAGACTAAAAATGACAAACATGGTATCATCTCCTAAAGATAAATTACAACCAGGTGCAGTGGGATGCCCATGTAATCCCAGTGCTTGACAGCTAAGACTGGAGGATCACAGGTTTGAAGCCAGCCTCAGCAATTTATTAAGGCCCTCACCAATTCGGCAAGACCCTGTTTTCAAATTAAAAATTTAAAAAAAAAATTAGGGCTGAGGGTGTAGTTTGGAGGTAAAATGTCCCTGGTTTCAATCTCTAGCATCACACACACACAAACACACACACACATAAAGCACTGTTAAATGTTTGGGTAAATACTCTTTCAGTGTGTGTGTGTGTGTGTGTGTGTGTGTGTGTGTATGAATATTTATATTTACTGGCACTAAACAACAAAATACAACATGAAATACTGTACTGTAATATACTCTGCTCTGTTCACTATACACATGAAGCTCCTTGAGTTCATGGTATGGATGACTTGGGCTATAATGGCTGGAAAGCTTGTCCTCAGGTCATGTGGCGTCCACTGTCATCCCCACAAGGGCCAGGAAGGGATGTTTGAGGATCTGATTGCTCTCAAAATCTTCACTCCTCTTATAGGACAGTCGGCAAGAAATGAGCCTTTAATGAGTGAATTTAACTCTAATGTTTTGCTTTATAAAATGGGTATTGAAGGGTTAGTTCTCTAATTTACTTGTAAGGTTCCTATATGTTTTATAATAATTTTTGTTCTTTATTTTTACTCAGTATAATTTTTTTTAATCTTGAAATGTTCTGAATTTACCATCAAAGAGAAATCTTAACTAAGATAGGCAATACACAGACAATTATGGACCTTTTTAGTTTTGTACTGGAGACTGAATCCAGGAGTATTCTACCCCTGAGCTACACCCTCGGCCCTATTTTATTTTTATCAAGGTCTTGTTTGTTTGCTGAGGATCTTGCTAAATTGCTGAGACTGGCCTCAAACCTATGGTCTTCCTACCTCAGCCTCCCAAGTTGTGGGATTATAGATATGTGCCACCATGCCTCGCTAGTGATAGACTTCTATTTCCTTAGTATGCATGGCTTTCCTTTCAAGTTTGAAAGCCATGTCCTCAGATCCTATGAACTAATTTTTTTTTTAACGTCTCTTCATCTATCTCCTCTTTTCCAGGTTACTCTGGAATTAAAACCCAGGTTGTCCTGCGGGATCATGAGCAATCTCTAGTGTGACCACTGACCACTTTCTAGTTATAACCAAAATTCTGTCAACCACTCAATTCTCCACTAGGGTCTAATAAATTGAACTTCAGCTGAAACATTATGACTTAACAGGACTATCCCATGCTTCACAGTCGTCTTTATAAAATGCCGTGAGAGCCAGAGTCCTGGATTGGTGTTCAAGAAGCCTCGCTGGCAGTAAAGACCAGGGCTCTAGGAGCCCCAGCCACTATTCTCCTCTTGCGTCTGAACTCAGAGCCCCCAAACTGATCAGCCTGCTTACTTTCTCAAAGGCTGGCAGGTAACGGTTTGCTGCTCTGTCTCTGGCGATGGCCCTCTTGGCATCCCTCTCGCCCGGAGGATGCAATGGCAGCATCATGAACATTTCAGAACAATCGGCTACACCTTCTGAATACATGTCGATCCTGAAAGACAAAAACAGTCATTTCCTACCTTAGACTTTGCAGTTTATACACAGAACAGAGCTGCAGGTGTGTGAGAATACAATTGTATCTTTTCTGTCAAAGGAGTAGCCTAAATTAAACTGCTGTTTTGTAATCTGGTAGGGACCTAAATTCATTTGCAAAATTAGCATCTCTTAAGAGATTGCAGGTGTTGACCTCCCCCATCTTCGCCTGTATCTGATCTGGAAGACTGTGAAGCTGTAACTCCCACCAGTAGGAGTTCAGTGCAGGAGGAACTTTGCTTCAGGAATATAAGACCTGCGTGGTTCTTTGTCCTGTGTATTCTCTCTCATACCTGGGAGCACCCATTTTATTTTATTTGTGCATTGTAATCATACATTGTTGTGAGGTACAAGCTGGTAGAGGCATACATGCACATAGGTCTCATTTAACCCTTCCCCAATTCCCACCCCATTCCTGCCCTCCTCCCCTCTTCTCATGTTCAATTTAGTGACTGACTTTGATATGTTTGTGAATGCATATCCTGTGCATTAGGGTGTTCTCCACCCCCATCAGATAGGTAACCTTCTTTGCTCATCTAAGATTTTCCTTCTTTGTCTAGAGTCCCTCCTGTTACCCACTTTCTCCCTAGCTTCTTCACATTAGGGAAAGCATCCGATTTTTTACTTTTTGTGTTTGACTAATCTCACTTAACATTATGTTTTCCTGATAACTCCATTTTCTTGCAAATGACATGATTTTGTTCTTCTTTATGTCAGGGTAAAATTCCTTTGTGTACATATCCCAAAGTTTTGTAATCCATTCATCTGTTGGTGGATATCTTGGCTGGTTCCATAGTTTGGCAATTGTGAATTGGGGACCTCCCTTTTTCCAAAAAAGCAAAATCGCCTTGCTTAGCAATTTTTGAACATGTGCCTTTTCTTGATGCAATCAAAAGTTATTTTTAACAAATTTGGTGCCCAACGTGAGGCACAGTGCCCCTCCAGGGTGGTGAGGATTCTTTCTTCTTAAGAGAATCATATCCTACCACCATATTGCAGTAGTCTTGGGGCAAAGGGGACCCACAATCTCTGGAGCAGGTGTCAAGCCTTAAGGTGTGCCACAGCTCCTTAATAGCTGGATCATGAGCAGGGCTTAGTCCAGTGGAATCCTGCAAGGCAGACAATTCCAAAGAAGGAGTGCATGGCATATCCCACTTTGCATTATGTTATATTCTGGGAATTTTGGGTGCTTTAGATTTTGTTTTTACATTAATTATAACGGAAAATTTCTTAGAAACAGATGGTGGCCAGACAGACAGTGATTTCCTAATATTAGCTGAAAAAATATTGCCTTCAGACAAAAAACATAAGGAATTCTCTAATCACTTACAAACATTAGTCAAAAAACAGGCTTTGCAAGCTGATCCGGGAATAGGTACCCCCTTATAAAATCAAAGCACACACAGTCCTTGCTCACTCCTACATTTCCTCCCCAGAGCTTCACAGAGTAAATTAACAAAGACAAATGGGTTAAAAAAGCCCTCTGTCTTCCCGAGAACAGATAAGACGTTATGACCCTCCCTTTAACACCCGCTTAACCTTCAGAAAATAAATTTACTATCTCAAACTGTCTGGCTGTCTGCCTGTTTGTAATGTCAAGGTTAGGCTTCACTGTCAGATAAAAAAATTATAAAAACAGCTACTGGAGAGTAATAAAGTAGATGTGCTTCCTGAATTCCTCTGGTGTGCGTATTCTCATTCCTGCGACCTCGTCTCACTCCACACCTGTCGACAGACCCCCGACTCCTGCTAGGGCTGGACTCCGGCACAGGTGAAATTTGCAAGGCAACTCCGGTAAGCCCTTAGCAGATTCTGTGACAACCTGAATTTCGACATGTAGGATATGATTCTCATTAAGAAGCTTCAAGGTGAAGCAAGTAACGTATGAGCAGTCAGGGCTTCCTGGGGGTTGTGCGTGTGTGTGCTTGAATGAACAAGTGTGGTGTCTAGATCTGCTGTTTTGTTATATCCTTGGCACTTCATATAGCATAAGGCTTCCTCTCTGGGGAGGGAAGCTGGCTAGGGGCTTTAACTGGCCTGCAAAGAAGTGCCTACTGTGGATATATTTCCTGTGAGAGACACAGACTGAGAAAGACAAAGCACATTGGGGAAGCAATACTAGAAACCCCAGCAGAAGGTTCTAGGTCTAAGTAAGGCATCTAGTGTGGTTATGCAACCAGGAAGGCTGAGGTGGGAAGTAAAGTCTGTGTGTGTACTTGAATGAGACATAGTAGGTGTGGAGTCTGAATCTGCTGGTCTGTTATATCCTTGGCCCTTTGTAGGGCATATAGCCTCCACTGGGGTGGGAGTGGGGCAGCTAGGGGCTTTAACTGCCCCCCCAGCCCCAAGAAGTGCCTACCATGCATATATTCCCCATGAGAGAGACAGACAGAGAAAGACAAAGCACATCTGGAGAAGAATACTAGAAACTTCCAGCAGGGGGGACTAGGTCTCAGCCATGCATCTCATTGTAGTTCCACAACGAGGCAAGCCAAGATGGGAAATAAAACCTCTTCACCTGGTGTAAAGGATTCCAAGGAGGGAGAAATATTAGATAAAAATCTTTCAGAGAAGCCCCCTGGGGCATGTGCTCCAATATTGAGAAGAGAATAGCAGGACAGCAGGAAAAAAAAAAACACCAACTGATAAAATACTGTTGTTTCATTTGGACACAAGAACTCATCCTCAAACCACTGATATTCTGGCTGAAATTTGGTTCCAGTGAGGATTGGGTTTGCCCGTTGTTAATTGAATATGTCAATGATAAAAGTCCTTCTACCCAAGAAGAGGTAGATTATGCACCCTTCTAGAAGAAGGCACCTGTAATCTTGTTCCCAATGAAGGCGGAAGTGAATGAGAACAAAGGCAAAAATGGCAATTTGGATTCCCTTGACCATTTACCTCCTCCCTGTAATTCAGGTGGTCAGCAGACTGACCCACCTCAAGTCAGTGAGGAGGGAGGGGAAGAAGGGAGGAAACCTGAGTCGACTGCAATGACCCCCACCCCATTATATATGTCTCTTCCCCGACCGAGAAGAGAGGTTTAACAATGTAAACAAGATGTCCAAAATTTCCCTTTACCTTTTTTTTTTTCTGGTACTGGGGATTGAACTCAGGGGCATTCTACCTCTGAGCTACACCCCCAGCCCTATTTTTTATTCTTTTTTATTTTGAAACCGAGTCTCACTAAGTTGCGGAGTGCCTCACTAGGTAGCTGAGGCTAGCCGCGAACCAGGATCCTCCGGTCTCAGCCTCCTGAATGCTGGGATTACAAGCGTGCGCCACCATGCTCGGCTTCCCTTTACCTTTGACGAAGGAAGAGATGCATGCTTTTTACCCACTTAGGGGAGTTCCTCTGGGTAGAGGGGCTATTGGCTTTGTAAATGCCCCTAAGTAGTTCCAAGGTTAGAGCTCTAAGAAAGGAACTCAAGCCTCTTACAGAGGATCCCCATGAGGTTGCAGACCAGCTAGATCAATTTCTAGGGCCCCAGATGTACACGTGGACTGGACTAATGTCCATTTTGGGCATCCTCTTTACTGGAGAGAAGAGGGTGGCCATTTGATGGGCAGCCAAGGCTGCAGGGGAATGAGAGCACCCAGCAGGCCCTGACGTCATAGCTGCTGAGGCTACCTTTCCCAACCAGTAGCCCCCGTGGAATAACAACATCCCAGAACATAGAAGTCATATGAGAGACCTTCAGGAACTAAGAATTAAGGGAACTAGAAAATCTGTACCTCGATCCCAAAACATGAATAAGACTTGATGTACAGCAGGGAATAGGGGAGGGGCCAGCTGATTTTCTTAACAAAGGACCCTCTCAGACAAGCAATGCTTAAGTGACATTTTGTTACTAAAAGTTGATCAGACATTGCAAAGAAGCTACAAACATTAGAAAACTGGGAAAATCAGACCCATGAGGAATTGTTAAGGGAAGCTCAAAGAGTATAAGGAGGGATGAAGAGAAACAAAAGCAAAAAGCTAAAATAATGGTTTCCATATAGAACAAGTAGCCCAGGGGAAAACTGGCCCCAGAAACTGGAGACAAAGAGCCTAAACCCAGGGAATCCTAAAGGGAGGAGAGACTCAGGAGCCACCTCAATAGAAAGGGAAAAATAAATGTTGCTTGTGTAGACAGGAGGGCCATTTTAAAAAGGAATGCCTGGACCTGAAAAAGGAAGGAAGTGTTATACCCCTTATGACCTTCAAGAAGGACTAGGGAATTCAGGGACTCTTTTATGCAAATGGGTCCTACCAAGATCCCCTGGTAAATTTGCAGGTAGAACCTGAAAGGGAGGAATTAACATTCCTGGTTGATTCTGGAGCAGCCAAATCCTCCCTTTCCCCAATCTGCACCCCTCCCCCATCATCCTTAAGTCTGTCTAATAAATCATTAATGGTTTCAGAGGTGAAGGGAGAAGGATTTAATGTACCTATTTTTGAGGAAACATGGGTTGAGTATAAAACAAGACTAGTCCAGGCACAGTTCCTTTTTGTACCCAAGGCAGGGGCTAATCTTCTGGGCCCAGACCTAATGACTAAATTAGGAATTAGATTGAAAGTAGATCTTCAAAGCTTTCAGGTTTCACTCAATCTCCTACCTGCCCTGGAAGAGGAGAGGATAGGTGTAGTTTGGACCAAGAAAGAAAATTGAAGCGGGGGGGGGGGGTGTCTTAATATTTCTCCCATTCAGATTGAACTAAAAAGAGAAGAAGCTGTTAAGAGAAATACCCAATACCCCTTGAAGGGAGAATCAGGTTACAACCCTTCATAGAAGGCGTACTCCAACATGGCCTGCTTAACCCTGCATGTCCTCATTTAATACTCCTATATTACCTCTAAGAAAATCAGATGGGTCCTACAGACTGGTTCAGGACTTACGGGCTATAAATCAGATTGTTCAGAGCAGGCACCCCATAGCCCCTAATCCTTATACCCTTCTTAGTGGGATTCCTCACAAACATAGCTGGTTTAGTGTGATAGATAGATAGATAGATAGATAGATAGATAGATAGATAGATAGATAGATTGATTTAGTGGTACTGGGAATTGAACCCAGGGGCATTCCATATATCCAACTCTGTTTTTTATTCTTTATTTTGAAAAAGGGTCTCACTAAGTTGTGGAGGGCCTCACTAAGTAGCTGAGGCTGACCACAAACCTGTAATCCTCCTGTCTCAGCCTCCCAAGTACTAGGATTACAAGTGTGTGCCATCATGCCTGGCAGTGTGGTAGATTTAAAGGATGCCCTCTGGGCCTGTCCTCTAGCCAAGGAAAGCAGCGATATCTTTGCCTTTGAATGGGAGGATCTTGGGACTGGGAGGAACAGCAATACCACTGCATAGTCTTGCCACAAGAGTTCACTGAGTCACCCCACTTGTTTGGACAAGTTCTAGAAAAAGTGCTAGAGGAATTTAAGGCTCCTTCCTCAATCGGACTGATCCAATATGTGGATGAACTACTCTTCTCTGGAATAGATAAGGACAAGATTACAGACACCACAACAGACTTATTAAATTTTCTGGGATAACATGGCCTGAGGGCTCAAAAAACAAATTGCAATGTGTAGAAAAGGAAGTAAAATATTTAGAGCATCTAGTGAGTGAGGGAAAAAGAAGATTGGGTCCAAAGAGGGTCTCAGGAACTACTAGCATGCCCCTTCTGGGTACCAAGAGGGAATTAGGAAATTTGTAGGGATTATTGGGTATTGTAAATTATGGATTGACGCATGTGCCCTCAAAACTAAGGAATTATATTTTAAACTCCTAGATGAAGGACCTGACCCCCTCCTCTGGAAGCCGGAGGAAATGCAATTGGTTGAGGTTCTCAAGCCGGCCTTGATCACTGCCCTAGTATTGGCCTTGCCATCCTTAGAAAAACCGTTCCACCTCTAAGCTGATGTAGATAAGGGTACTGCATTAGGGGTGTTAACCAAAGAGCATGGGGGAAAGAGACAGCCCATGGCTTATTTATTCAAGCTCTTGGACTCTGTTACCAAAGGTGCTCCTGAATGCATTCAATTGGTAGCGGCCACAATCCTACTCACAGAGGGTAGAAAACTGACTTTTGGTGGAACTTTAGTTGTGAGTAAGCCGTATCAGGTTAGAGCAATTCTAAGCTAGAGCGTGGGTAGATGGTTGACAGATTCCCGAATACTGAAATATGCAGCAATCCTATTAGAAAAAAATGATCTGACTCTCACTACTGTTAGAAGTAAAATTTTATGGCATCGTCAAAAAATAAATAAATAAATAAAGACATGCACCTGAAAGCAGCTTGGCAAAGCGAATTTTACTTTTTGCAAAAAGGGATCCTGCTACCAGTAAGGTCAGGTGTGCAAGAACAAAATGGAGGAAGCTTGCTGGCGTTTTATTTTCTGCACGAGACTTCTGTGCTGCGCTCCTATTGGTGGGAACACAGTCTCATAATCTTTACCGATTGGCTGAAGGGGATATTGGGGGAGGAGCTAGCACTCACAATTTCCTGGAAATGCTATCTTTACAAAAATACAAGCACACAATGGCAGTTTTACAACATGGAGCCCAAGTCAAAATATTCCTTTGATAGAAAAGATCCAATTATTTCTCACACTACTGATAACAGCCTTAACTCAGCTGCATTTTTAATAGGAGGTGGAGTCCAGAACCCTTGGAGCATTATTGTCTGGATCTTATAGATTCTCAAACCAAAGTCAGACCTGATCTCAGGAAAACCTCTTTCTCCACAGGTGCTAGACTCTGCAAATGGATCCTCTGGATACTCAGTCATAGAAAGGGAGCAGTTCACTATAATAGAGGCAGGAAGACTTTCCAATATAGGTGGTCACCCCAGACCTGTGAATTGTTTGCTCAAAACCAAGCTTCCCTGAAAGGGAAGGAAGGAACTCTCTACATAGACCCAAAATATGCTTTTGGAGCAGTGCATACCTTTGGAAAGATTTGGGCTGAAAGAGGTCTCATCAATAGTGAGGGATGGGACCTCATACACAAGGAGGTTTTACCCAGGTACTAGACAGCTTAATGCTACCTGAAGAAACAGCTGTAGTACATGTTCCTGGGCATCAATGAGGCTACTCCATGGAAGCTCAGGGAAATAGATATGGTTGCTAAGGAAGCAGTCTTGCAACCAGAGGCCCCGATTCTCTATCTTACCCTGTCATCCCTTTCCCTCTTGATACCCCAGGGTTCACTCCCCAAGAGGAAAAAGAACTGATAAAATCGGGAGGCTCAAAAACTCCTAACAGTAAGTGCTTGTTACCAGGTGGGAGAGAGATGCTTTCTAAACCTGTTATGAGAGAAATATTAGCCCAATTACACCAGGGAAGTCACTGGGTCCCACAGGCCATGTGCCTATGGATGCATGGGCATTTACACCGTAGCTAAGCAAGTAAATGAGGACTGCGTTACCCATAGAAAGGTAAATAAGCAAGCTCTAAGGAGAAAACCAGCAGGCAGGAGAAAACCAAGAATCAGGCCCTTCCAAAGTATCCAGGTGGACTACACAGAAATGCCAAAGTTGGGGTGACTTAAATACCTTCTAGTAATAGTTGATCACCTTCCCAACTGGGTTGAGGTGGTACCACTTCTGAGTGCCATGGCCAACAATGTTATTAAGGTATTACTAGAAGCCATAATTCCCTGCTTTGGATTAGTTGAAATCATAGATTCAAAGTGCTGTGTACATGTATGTCATTGTCAACATGATTTACATTATGATATGAGACTATAATGCACTGATAAAGGCACATTACAAAAAGAAAAGAAAGCATAGATTGAGATATTTTACTGCTGCTATTATTGGGGGTCTAGTAAGGGTTCTGGGAAGTAAATGGGGAAAACCACACATCCTGGCATCCCGCATCTTCTGGTAGAAAGAATGAGCCAGACCATTAAAAAAAACAAAAAAACACAAACAAACAAACAAAAAACCCCAACAAAAACAAAAACAAAAAAACCCCAAATAACTAAGTTGGTTAGAACCCAGACTTCCATTGACAAAATGTCTCCCAATGGCCCTCCTTAGAATTAGAACTGTTCCCCGTAAGGATATTGACCTGTCAGCATATTAAATCCTCTATGGGCTTCCTTACTTGAGCCCGGGTTCAGACATACCAACCATGGAGACCAAAGATCAATTTCTTAGAAGTTATGAGCTGGGTCTCTCCTCTTCCTTGTCCTCTCTTAGGGAACAAGGATTGTTAGCCCAAACCCCACCTCTTGAATTTCCAGTGCACTCTCATCAACCTGGAGACTAGATGAAGAAGGAGAAACCTTAGATGAGCAAAAAAGGTGACTTAACTGAACATAATGGGGGGGGGGGAGAAACACCTTAATGCACATGATGTACTTTCACAAACATATCAAAGTCAATCATTAAACTGAACTTAAGAAGGAGGGAGGGAGAGGAAGTGTGGTGGGAATTGGGGAAAGGTTAAATGAGAAATGTGTGCATGTATGCCTTTACCAGCTTGAACCTACCAAAGACGTATGATTACAATGCATTCACAAAAAAAAAAAAAAAAAAAAGACCTGGAATGAGAACAAGCTTGAGCCAGCCTAGGAAGGACCATATCCGTTGCTGCTTATAACCAAAACAGCTATTCACACTGCAGGAAGAGGTTGGACTCATTACACATGAGTTAAAGAACAATGGGCCATCACTCAACACCCAGACCCTTTCAAGTTAACTGTAAGAGAAACTCTAAATTCATTGCGATTTGGGTTCTGAATGTTAAGCTTCCAGATATAGGGTAGCCCTTATTCAGCCCAATTAAGTATCAATGTAACTACAAGAGAAGACACCCTAACTGTAAATATTAATGCATGTCAAATTCTGTATCTCTGCCCCGAACCAATCTGTGTGATAAAGCAAAATAATCCAAAGTCCCTTGCTTTATTTGGGCCAACTCTGGGAGGACCATCCCAGGTGGAGGGTAGACAGTCCCACCATATGGAGCTGCTCCAATTCCAACGGGGTTAAAACAAACAAAAAAAATAACCAGACCTCAAGGGTTTTCCCTTGACGTCTGTGCTAATTTACAATATAATCCACTTGCTAACTCACAAGCCAGGAAAGTCAGCCCTTTCCATTAAACTCTGCTCTGGTGTCCAGGGGGATATATCAGGAAGTAATCTCATGGAGTCATGGAGAGGCTTGCTGTTAGACTACTTAATGATTCAACCTCAGCTGCTAATATCAATCCCTCAACCCAGGCCACTATGATAGAAATAAAGGATTTACACCAGAGGATAGAAGTTAAGGCAGGATATGAGGAAACAAATGCCTGGTCCAAATGGATTTGAAATTCTGCTAGCATTTCAAACAAAAGTGACTTTTGTACTTATGTGATAGTTAGGACGGAGGCTCAAGTGGTTCCATTTCCACTCAGAAGGACCTCAGATCCAGCGGGCATGAGATGCATGATAGCCTTCTTCCAGGACAATCTAGCATGGGGCAATGAGTCTTGTAAGACTCTATCTCTCCTGTTGCTAGTGGCTCAGCCCCCCAAAGCAAGAGTCCCCTAAAACTGTTAAGCCACCAGTCTCAAATACTAACTATACTAGTGCCTCTCAAGGTGGGAGGGACAGACAATGTTTATGGGCAATGTTATTGGCTTAAGCGAATGCCGGTCCTTTGAGGAGCTAGATAATCAATCCATGTTAGTGGTTGACCGAGCAAACATCTGGTGTTACTGTGGAGGACTGTTACTTGAGACTTTACTGGTCAATTGAGGTGGGACTTGCACTCTAGTATAACTGGCAATCCCTTTCACCCTGGCATTTCAAACCTCAAGTGAGCCACCCTCTAGTGAGTTTCAGACTCTCATATATATGCTGATTCTATCAGAATTTCACGGGTGGCCCCAACAAATTTAAGGCTAAAAACTAGGTAGTTAAGCCGGGCCTGGTGGCGCACACTTGTAATCCCAGTACATGAGAGACTGAGACTGGAGGATCTGAGTTTGTGTGTGGCCAGCCTCAGCTATTTAGTGAAGATGCCCGCAACTTAGTGAGACCCTGTTTCAAAATAATGAATAAAAATAAGACTGGGAGTGTAGCTCGGAGGTAGAATGCCCCTGGGTTTCAATCCACAATACTCCAAAAAAAAAAAAAGGTAGTTACATGGCTTACACCAATGTTATTTTGGTGGTCCCCTATAAGTAAAAAGGTAGATTGGATGAACAAGATCATATATATATATACACACACACACACACACACACACACACACACACACACACACATATATACACACACACACATGCATGTATCGGTTGCAGGTGGCTCTCCTCCAATGGGTCTTTTCTACGTGCTAGTCATTATGCTACAAGTTGTATTTATGTCTTAACACATATTTCTTAGAAAATCCGATCGGAGCAGATAGATGTCTAACATTGCTGTTCAGTGGCTGGATGGAGGCTCAGTCATGGCAGACATGGTGGAACCATCGATACCACAAGTAGGTGTGCGCTCTCTGCTCAGGTTAATCCTGTGCACAGCGCTGTGGTCACTGTAGGTGAAGACCTGCCTCAATACAGAGTAGCTCAACAGAGTCTGCGGCCAGCCTCTCGACACGTCCTAGCTCTGTCTCTGCCTGTTACACAGACCAGACGCACGTCCTTGTCAGTGGTTGAAGCTGCGAGATTATTTCTCCTTTGACACATGTCCACAACTTTCCCTACATGTGGTTGTCCAACTCTGGCCCGGCTTCCATTTCTCAAGACTCCACCTAAAACAGCCCCTTGCTGGCGGCAGGTTTTTATTCAGTAACGGATGGTGCAAATCACAGGAGATCCTGATTGCCATTGCGTTCTTTCAAATACACAACTTTATCATCGTATATTCACACACCATGACTATAACACCTTTAAAGCAGAATACTCAGCGGAAATATTAATATTCTCTGATTACAAAACATTGTTATCACTCCCCCTGCCCCCAATCATGTATCCTCTGGCAACCTCTCGTTATTCCTCCCCTCTAGCCCCAGGAAACCATAAGCTGGTCCCTTAGGTTCCTGGTCATCATCATTATAATTTCTGGAAATTGGAAATCAGCTCCTGTGGGTCCTTCCCTCCCCAGGACTCCTCTGGACACCATCAACACTGTTTCCCTTGTCCCACACTCAGCTGTTGGCTGAAGACCAGCCTCTAAAGGACTGAGTGCCCAGAACCACCAGTCAGCCAACCTCGGGACTCCATGGCTCACCAGTGTTTGAACTCTGTCCCTGTGCTGTGTCTGAGAACGCCGCCCTCTGCCATGGTGACACTTGTCTGTATCCACCTGAGTTGCTCCTACCTGGTCCCAGAGGACTCTGCCACACTGACTGAGCGCCCAGGCATGACGGGCCCCTACCCACGTGCTCCCCACTCGGGGAAGCCCTTCCTCCCTCCTGTTATCTCCTGGGGTAAGCACAGAGAGTACCTACAGGGCTCTCTCCTTCGCGTCCTTCCCGTAGAGGTTGTACTTGGCGGCGATGTAGTTGAGGATGGCTCTGCTCTGCACCAGCTTCATCCCGTCCATCTCCACCATGGGCACCTGCTGGAACAGCAAGCTCCCGTCTTTTGGGAAAGGAAAGAAAAAGGAGCGTGAAATG
>PVLC010027430.1:0-22072 GCA_004027655.1 Graphiurus murinus
ATCCACGTCATTCCCTTTGTTGCAGTGTGCTGTCGCCCCCATAGATGGCGCCATCAGCACTCCTTTAGCTCCTGGGCAAGTCAGGAAAGCTTGGTAAGGGCTAATTCAAAGGGAGCAGAGGTATTCTTGAGCAGCAGCATGTTCATATAGTCTTGAATTTTTTCCCCACTGACTGCTTATTAGTTAGGAGGGAGGAAAAATTATACAGTGGAGAAATCAGTTAACACTTTAACTGTGTGATCAAAATAATGTCATCAGTAAAGGACAGGTGGACAAACTATGCAGACAAATGTGATATAATATTACCGATATGGTATTTCAGCCAAGAATGAATAACCAGAGTCTAACCACAGAGAAACATCCATCATACCTTGAGAGTGTATGTGTGTGTGTGTGTGTGTGTGTGTGTGTGTGTGTGTGTTGCTGGAAATCAAACCCAGGGACATTCTACCTCTGAGCTATATCTCCAGCCCTATTTTATTTTTTAGTTTGAAACAGGTCTCACTAAGTTGCTGAGGGACTTGCTGAGTTGCTAAGCTGGCCTTGAATCTGCAATCTTTCTGTTTAAGCCTCCCAAATACTGATATTACAGGCATATGCAACCATGCCCGTTTATATTCCTGTTTTTAAAGACAAAAGCTGTGATCTGGGCACAATGGAGAGTACCTATAATCCTAGTACTTAAGAGACTGGGACACGAGGATCTGAGGTTCAAGGTTAGCCTCAGCAACTTACCCAGGTCCTGTTTCAAAATAAAAAATAAAAAGGGCTGAGGAAGTAGCTCAGGGTAGAATGCTTCTGGATTCAATCCCTACTACAACCCCTCCCCCCCAAATGGACAAAAGCTGTGAAAATGTTTTATGTTAAAGGGTTAAAGGAGGCCAAGATTGTACCCTGTTGTGGAGAGGGAGAGTTTTATAGTTTTTGTTCTTATATTTATGTCTTTGACCCATTTTAAGTTAACTTTTGTATGTGGTGTGAGGTTCAAGCCCCATTTTTTTCCTCTGCATGTGGATACCCAGTTTCCAAGCAATATTTGTTGAATAGACTATTCTTTTCCCCCACTGGATTGTCTTGGTACCCTTGTCCATTGATTACACAGATACATGGTCTGTGTGTCTGTCTTTATGCCAGTATGACCCAGTCTTGATTACTCTAGCTTGTGAAGTTGTGAGTCTTCCAGTTCACTCTTCTTTTAAGATTTTTTTTCTGCTTTGTGTCCTTTTCATTGCCGTATGAACTTCAGGATCAGAATATCAATTCCAGCAGAAAAGAGACCTGAAATTTTGATAAGGATTGTGTTGAATTTGTAGATCAACTTGAGGAGCATATTCATTTAACAATATAAAGTCTAGCCAGGCATGGTGGCACATGCCTGTAATCCTACTACGTGGGAGACTGAGACAGGAGGATCGCAGATTCACAGCCAACCTCAGCAACTCAGTAAGGCCTTGTTTCTAAAAAAAAAAAATGGGTTGGGGGTGTAACTCAGAGGCAGAGAATGCCCCTGGGTTCAATCCCCAGTACACACACACACACACACACACACACACACACACACACACACACACCCCACAAATAAAGAAAAAGCAAGTCTTCAAATCCATAAACTTGGTGTGCACTACCCTGAACAGTAATTAGTTTTATGTGATGAAGAAAGCTGGGTCAGATATTCAAAACTGGTTAGACAAACCAAGTTAACTGCCATATATTTATTTCATTTTTGAGCTGTGGGGATATGGTACAGTTGTATTTTGTCAAAGGAGGAGAAAAGGGGAGAGCCTTATATAAATTGGTAGAACCCACTAGTAATCAAAGGCAGATCTCATTAGGAAAAAAATACATTTTGCATTATATACTTTCCAAAGACAAGTTCCCATTTAAGAAGTCTTAATAAATACATAATAATGTAAGTGTCTCTGAATTTATCTTGTAGAAATGAAAAATTATGGGGGTGATTCTTTGTGATATAGAATATCTTAGCTGGGTGTGGTGGCACATGCTTGTAATCCCAGTACTTGGGAAGCTGAGACAGGAGGATCCAGGTTTGAGCCTTACACATGCTAAGCAAGTGCTCAACCACCAAACTACATTCCTTATAAATCCTTTGAATAACAGTTAAAATGTAATAGTGTATAAATCTATTGCTTCTTGACTTAAGAGAACTGAATTCCTTCCCCCCTCCTAGATTCTGGTATTTATATCAACAGGGTCAACAAACCCTGGGAGGAACTGTACCAACTTCTGTGTTTTGTTATATTGACAAACTTCATTTCTGACTTACCTTCCCTAAATGTCAAGCAGTTTGAAATTGCATTACAACAATTATGTTACCACAGAGTGTTTAAGTAAATGGCATATAATACTTGTTGCCAGTGGTGATGTTAACAATTACAGGAATAGAATGAGAATGGATTGTTGTGTAGTAATGACCCCTGGAACAGGCGGGGTTCCTTGGCAGTGACTAACATGTTTGTCATGTTAGGTCATGATGTTGCAATCCATCATCTCACTGAGAATTGATGACATCAGCCATGGTAACTTGCCATAATACTTAATGTAGCTGCCTTGAGCCACTTGAATACTTTGAAAAAATGTTTTTTTGTTCTAAAGCATTAAATCAAGGGTTTCCTAAGAAAACTCAGCATCTATACATATGTATTTTAGGGAATTGATTATGTTTCACTTTCCTGTGTAGTTTCTCTGGTTCCTTTCTATAAATGTTAGTGACATTTGCACACTGGAAATGAATATTTGTCTCTTTGTCAGTATATTAACCCATCTATTTACCTATCTATATCTTACCATGTTCTAAAAAATATCCCCTACTTTTGTCCCTTCTTTTCTTTGCCCTCCCCTCCTTTCTCCCATCAATTATTTCATTTATTAATGCTGCAATTTTTATTAAATAGCTACTAACTGCCAGACTCTGGAAACAAGGGTAAACAAAGAGGCTGAGTTCCTAATGTTATGCTCAACTTCTGGTGAAGGAAGAGAGACAATAAACAAGATTGTTTTAGCGTCAAGTGTTCTAAGGCAACAAGCAGGGCAATGTGATAAGGGGTGGGAATATGTTTTAAAAATACTTACATTGGTGCATTGTAGTCTCACATCATAATGTAGTTCACAGTGATAGTGACATAATTGCACACAGCACTTAGAATACTTTATATAGGGAGATCAGGAGAGACTTTTCTGGGAAGGTAGCAAGTGAGCTGAGTTTGAATGATGGGAAGGAATCAGACTTTTGGGTTATGGGCCGGAGCCTTATAGGCAGAACTTTGTATCAAATTCACCTGAATTTCTATGTAAATGGTATTATAGGCTGGGTATGGTGGCACACACTTGTAAGGGTGTAATCCCAGTACTTGGGAGGCTGAGACAAGAGTATCACAGGTTCACAGCCAGCCCCAGCCACTTAATGCTCTTTGCAACTTAGTGAGACCCTGTTTTTTTTTAAAAAAAATAGGGCTGGGGGTGTATCTCAGAGGTAGAATGCCTCTGAATTAAATTCCCAATACCACATAAAAAATAAAAATAAAAAAAGAAAAGAAAAAGTGATTTGGCTCTGAAGTGTCCCCTGCAAAAGCTCATGTGTTGAAGCTTGGTCTCCAATGCAGCAAGGTTCCCAGCTGGGGCCTGGATTGAGAAGGTGGCTCACTGGGGGCGTGGCCTTGAGGACTATATCTGCCCCTGGCCCCAACTCTTTCTCTGCTTCCTGACTGTCAGGAGCTGATCAGCTTTCCTGTCTATACCTGCCACCATGATGTTATTTGCCTTAGAGTTGGCCAGTCATGGACTGAATCCTCTGAAACTGTGAGCCCAAATCAGTCTTTCCTCCACTAAGTTGTTCTTGTCAGTGTTTTGGTCACAGCAAAAAGAAGCTGACTAATACAAATGGCTTAATGAAATCTATTTAATCAGAATTTCTGAACATGTACTTGTATTTAAATGCAAAATAAAGCAATACAAAAAGGACTTAGATGTCTCTGATGTATAGCCAGATTTGAGAATCAGTGAGCTACAGACTAGAGGAGGGGTCATTTGCCTGTCTTTCAAACAATTCTCCAAAACTGTAGTCTCTCTCAACCAAGCATCAGGAAGTAAACACTTCAAAGATATTTCTTGGAAAAGGCCTGGAATGTTAAAGGCATTATAGCTGCTCATACCCATACCCTTCACAGTTTGATGAGGCAAATAGTAGAGTTGATCTCCCTTTCTGGACATAGTGGCACTAACACTCATGCTTTCATGCTTGGATACATGGGCATTTCATCTTCCCAGAAGTGTGTGTGTGTGTGGGGGGGGGAGGGAGGTAGAAAAAGAGAAAATTCTTGCAGGGTTTTCCAGGCGCTTGGTAGACAATAGTTGTGTACTTCTCCAGAACAATGTCTGGCCAAGATCCCAAGATCCCAAAGTTCTTCTATACAGTATAGGACATGATGGGGATTATTTTCTTTCTTTCTTTCTTTCTTTCTTTCTTTTTTTTTTTTTTTGGTACTGGGAATTGAACCCAGAGGCATTCTATACTCCAAGTTATACCCCTAGCCCGATTTTTAAATTTCTTATTTGGAAACAGAGTCTCACTAAATTGCAGAGGGCCTCACTAAATTGCTGAGGTTGTGTTAGAACCCGTGATCCTCCTGTCTCAGCCTCCCAAGTATTGGGATTAAAAGCATGCACCACCATGCCTGGTTCTTGAAAACATTTTCAGAACTGAGGTTACCAATTACCAATCCTGGCCATTTTGAGTTTTTGATGAAGAGGATGGGATGAACCAAGTTACTGACTATCAAATTAATTTTAGAGGACACCTGCCTCAAATAATTCGGCTAATATAAAGAGAATTAAATTTCCTCTCCACAGCTGCTAGAGAGCACGACCTGTGTCCACAGAAACCTTTCTTAGTTCATGTCAATAAATACATTAGCATACAGCTGGAGCCCTTATTTCTAGCCTCAATTGCAGGTCACATGCATTTAGATGGTTCCACAAAGGTTTGCTGGTTAAAACCTATATCGGGTGGGACAGCACCTCACTACCGTGATACTACTGTCATAGGCTTTAATCTCATGCAACATGTGGCGGCTTCTCTGCGCTGACGGTTCGTCGGCGCCCAGGCACGCGGGCGCAGTTGCACCGCCCGCGCCTCGCCTCCTTGCGCTTCCAGCCGGGGCCGGAGGGGCTTCGCGCCGCCGCCGCCACCACCGCGCTTGTCCCCGCGCGGCCCCCGTCCTCCTGCCTGCGGCTGCTCTGCCAGAGGGAAAGTTAGTGTCTCCAGGTGCGGAATTCCGAGGCCGGCGACACCGGCGCCAGGTGTGCGCGCCTGTGGGTGCCAGCCCGCCCGCGGCCCGGGTGAGTGGCGGGTGGGTCGCCGCGCGCGCAGGTCCCGCCCCGCGGGAGGGAGCGAGTGGCCCCGGCGGGGGGCGGCCCGGGCCGTTGCTATGGCAACCGCGGCGCAAACGGGCCTCCGGGTCTGCGGCCGGCGGCGGGGAGCCGGGCCAGGCCCGCGATCCTCCGGTCTCCGCGGCCCGGCCGTTGGGACCCCGGCTCCCCGGGTTGGGTGTTTGGGGTGGTCCCTGGTCGCTCCCGTTCATCTACAGCTTCTCACCTCCGCCCCATCTTGGGACGTGAATCTTTTTGAAGTTTTAAAGCCTACTATAGGGTAAGTGCCTGGGAAAAGTAACATCCTTAGAAGTTCTGAAGTTGCGTTCTTCTCTCTCTGAATCTCCGAGAGCCTTGCACCTAGTGGGACCTCATTCTATGGTAGCTGTTTCTTGTAGCACTTAATATAGTCCTTGCACAAAGTGGGTGCACATAGGTCGGATGACATAAGCCCCTCACCGCTCTACGGAGAGGTAATTCGAGCACCGTGCCTCAGCTTCCTAAATGCAGATTATAATTTCTCACAAAATTTTAGGCTTAAATGAGACTTTATGTGAAACGTTGTTGTAGTTGTTAGTCGTAGAGGATATGTGCATGTTTAAAGTGATCTGATAATCCTGATCCCATATCAGCAACTAAGGAAGACCTTTTTTGTCTGATCATACCAACAACCCCAACACCCAACCAGGATTCTGGCAGCCATGCGTAGGAGGAGGACTCTGTGAATGGCAAGGAAGGTCAACAGATTTTAAGCCTAAGCTTTCTCTTGGTATCCTCCAGGCCCATGCCTTCAAATTGTGACCAATACACACATAAAGCACACATTTAACATTCTAGCCCATGTAACTCTGTAGTGTTCCTAATCCTAATGCATCTGATTTCCTAGCTTGCAAGCCAGAAATCTTGGCCTCATCCTTAGTACCTACCACCCTACTTCTTCAATCAGACAATCATCAATTTGTGTTCATTTTGTCTCCACACCAGGTATCACATCCAACCACTTCTTTCTGTCTCTTCATCTATTACCCTAGACCAAGCTATGGTTATTTCTTGCCTTGTCTCCTGTGATGACCTCCTAACTGGCCTACAGATGTTCACTCTATCCTTTAAATATTCCCATCTGTTCTTTGCACTGCAGCAGGAACGATTTTATTATTTTTATTATTATTTTATTGTTATTATTGTACTGAGGATTGAACCTAGGGGTGTTCTACTTCTGAGCTATACCTCCAGCCCTTCCTTTAAAATTTTGTTTTGAAACAAGGTCTTGCTAGGTTGCTGAGAATCTATGTTGCTGAGGCTGTCCTTGAACCTCCAATCCTCTTGTCTCAGTCTCCCAAGTACTGGGATTACAGGTGTGTGCCACCATGCCCAGCTAGGAATGATGTTTTAAAAATTAAACTTCGATTATGCTATCCATCCCCACCTTAAAATCCATCATAGCTTCTCATATTCTTAGGTTAAAGTAACAACTTTTATTAATCACCTAAAAGTTGGGTAATCATATAATTTATGATCCAGAACAAGGTATTTTTGAGAGGAAAGGAGAGTGCCATTATTTATACTGGGACAAAAGGCTTAACCTGGGATTGTCCCTCAAGCAAACTGGGACAAATGGTTATTTTTCATTAGCTCTTTTTCAGTGTTTGTCACCATTTTCACTCCTACTACAGGATCTTTGTACATGATCTTCTCCCTGATGGGTTTGCTTTTCCTTCTTCTCTTTGGTTAACTTTTCCTCATCTTTCATATCTCTGGGCAAAAATTTCATCAGGAAAACTTCCCGTGACTACTTTGTCTGGGACAAATCCCCTTAATATAGGATCTTGACACTTACAGCATTTTTCACAATTGCAGTTCAAAATGTGTCAGTGTGTTTGGTACATAGTACACAGTTAAATGTTTTTAAAGCATTTTCCATGCCATTGAAGTCTCTGAAAATATCACAAAGTGACTAGGAGCGCAAACTCCAGAGCCAGACTGGTGGCTTAGATTTGAATTCCAGCTTTAGCACAATTCCTTATCTGAAACTTGGGGGGCTAGTTAACTTTTCAGTTTATAGAAATATAACATAGTATAGATGCTGTATCACTTCTAGTGGGATCTGGTTTAACATCCTCTATGCTATCAAACACAGTAGCTTTTCTTTAGTAAAATGAATTCAACTCTAAGTGGAATAAAGATGACACATAGTTTTAAGATATTGTATCACTTTTTAAAAGATACTGTATCACATCTAATAGGGTCTGTTGTAGCACCCTGTTATGTCCTCAAACACAGTAACATTTCTTTAGTAAAATGAATTCACTCTAAATGAGATAAAGATGATACATAGTTTCATATCAGTTCAGGTCAGGGATGGCCAACAAATTAATTTGCCACAAGTGTATGAAAACACTGTTTTCATAGCTTCTTGGATCTTTAAATTTCAGTTAAGGAGGTCAGTATCTGCCTCATTTAACTTTGTGCTAATCACTTACCTTCTCTATGCCTTTAAGTTTCTAATCTGTAAGTTAAACATGATACTAGAACTCCTCTACCTCACAGATTCTATGTCATGTTGCTTTCACCCATTATGTTCCAAGTTTTCAATTCTGTATAGGATGATGGGGCATAATGGGTTAAAAGCAAATTAGTTAATACATGTGAACTGCTAAGAACAGTGAATGGTTCCTAGTCATCACAACATAAGGATCAGCCTTTAGGTCATTTTTATTAGCTCTGTAATTCACACTATGAATGAAACAAAATTTATTTGCTACTTATTATTATTTTAATAATATTACAATATTATTTATTGTTGGATTTTTATATGTCAGTTACCAAAAGTAACTTGGGAGGCTGAAACAGGAAGATCACAGGTTTGAGGCCAACATTGGCAACTTAGTGAGACTGTTAAAAAAAAAAGAAGGAAATCCCAGCATTCGAGAGGCTGAGACTGGAGGATCCAGGTTCGCAGCCAGCCTCAGTACCTAGTGAGGTACTCCGCAACTTACTGAGACTCGGTTTCAAAATAAAGAATAAAAAATGGGGCTGGGGGTGTAGCTCAGAGGTAGAATGCCCCTGAGTTCAATCCCCAGTACCGCAAAAAAAAAAAAAAAAAAAAAAAAAAGAAGGAGCTGGGCATGGTGGTGCACGCTTGTAATCCCAGCATTTGGGAGGCTGAGACTGGAGGATCGGGTTCGAGGCCAGCCTCAGCTACCTAGTGAGGCACTCTGCAACTTAGTGAAACCCTGTTTCAAAATAAAGAATAAAAAATAGGGCTGGGGGTGTAGCTCAAAGGTAGAACGCCCCTGAGTTCAATCCTCAGTATGACCAAAATCAAAACAAAGCAAATGTAGTGAAAGCTAGGTGTGGTGGCGTACACCTGTAATCCCAGTACTTGGGAGGCTGAGACAGGAGGATCACAGGTTTGAAGCCACCCTCAGCAACTTAGTGAGGCCCTCAGCAACTTAGACTGTTTCAAAATGAAAAATAAAAAAATAGGGCTATGGAGTAGCTAAGAGGTAGAATGACCCTGGGTTCAATCCTCAGTACTACTCCCACCTCCTGCAATGTAGTGGTAAATGCCTTTGTACTTAAATATTTTCATCACCTTTTTGGTTACTTCAGATCAGTTCCTAAAAATTAAATCATATAGTTGAAGCATAGGAATATTGTGAATGCTCTTGAAGCATAAATCCACATTGTTCTCCAGAAAGATTATCCAGTGTAATCCCAGAAGTTTTATGTTGCTCATGTTAACATTTATTATTCTTAAAAACATTACTAATTTCACAGATTAGAATGGTAACTCCTAGCCAGGTGTGGTGGTGCACGCTTGTAATCCCAGCATTTGGGAGGCTGAGACTGGAGGATCCGGGTTTGCAGCCAGCCTCAGCTACCTAGTGCGGCCCTCTGCAACTTAGTGAGACCCTGTTTCAAAATAAAGAATAAAAAATAGGGCTGGGGGTGTAGCTCGAAGGTAGAATGCCCCTGAGTTCCATCCCCAGTACCGCAAAAAAAAAAAAAAAAAAAAAAGAATGGTAACTTCTTATTTTAACTCAGGTCTGTCAATATTAATGTGTTTAGGCATTAAAAATCTCTATTGTAGCTGGGTGTGGTGGTGTATGCTTGTTATCCCAGTACTTGGGAGGCTGAGACAGGAGGATTGCAGGTTTGGGGCCAGCCTCAGAAACTTAGTGAGGTCATCTGCAACTTAGTGAGACCCTGTTTCCAAATTAAAAAAACAAAGAATAAAATATATCTGGGGGTATAGCTTGGAGGTAGAATGCCCCTGGGCTCCATCCCCAGTACCACCAAAAAGACAAAAAACCAAAAAACTTCATTGTCAAGTATTAGATATTTGTTTTCTGTGCATGAAAGCTCTCTGATGGCTTTTTTATTAGAATATCTGTCTTTTCTTTTTTTCTTTTATTATTTATTTACTTGTGTATCTTTGTGGGCATTGAATCCAGGGACATTCTACCTCTGAGCTACTCCCCAGCCCTATTTTCTCAATACTCCCAAGCTTGTGCCACCATGCCGAGCTTCCTTTTTTTTTTTTGCGGTACTGGGGATTGAACCCAGGGGCATTCTACCTCCGAGCTACACCCCCAGCCCTATTTTTAATTCTTTATTTTGAAACAGGATCGCACAAAGTTTCAGAGAGCCTCACTAAGTAGCTGAGGCTGGCTGGCCACGGACCTCCTTTTATCTTTTTTAAAAGTATTTTTATTTTTACTTGACACATAATTGTACATATTCATATAGTACAATATGACATTTCAGTACATGCATACAATATGTAATAATGAGACATATACCAACTCTTTGTGCTCTCTCCTTGCAGTTTTGAGATATTTCAAGATCCTCTCTCCTTGCAGTTTTGAGATATTTCATTAATTGTTGTCAACATCATTGCTATTCCTCCTGTCCAACTGTACCCCTGCACTTACTCATCATCCTCTCTGTTTTTCCTAGCACTTGTTTGATTTCTGTCCTCTCCAGCCCAGGGAGAAACCAATATACTGGGCTTGGGCTGTTGTCAGCTGGATTGCTACTTGCCTGCAGGCTGTTAAGTAAGGTGGAAAACAGTGTTTCAGTGGCTGGGTCATGGTAAAAATCTAAAACCTAGACGGGGCTGACTGCATGTCTCTCTGAATCTTCAAGCAAACAGGGTGTGACTACTAAGTCAAACCCTCAATTCTTTTTAATTTTAAAAATTTTTGAGACAGGGTCTGCTGAAATTATTGTACACTGACCTTGAACTTGTGATCCTCTTATCTCAGCCTCCCAAGTACTGGGGTTACATGCATGGGCCACCACATCCTGCTTAATTCATCGATTTTAAACTTAGAAAGTTTTTTCCATGCAGAAACCAGATAACTACGTTTTCTTTTCTTTTCTTCTTCTTTTTTTTTTTTTTTTGCAGTACTGGGGATTGAACTCAGGGGAATTCTACCTCCCAGCTATACCCCCAGTCCTATTTTTTATTCTTCATTTTGAAACAGGGTCTCACTAAGTTGTGGAGTGCCTCACTAGGTAGGTGAGGCTGGCCGTGAACCCGGATCCTCCGGTCTCAGCCTCCCAAATGCTGGAATTACAGGCATGCACCACCATGCCTGGCTTATCTACATTCTCTTAAATTTATTTATTTATTTATTTTTTTGCTATGTCAGCAATCAAGAGGTAATGACAGCCGGGAGTGGTAGTACACACCTGTAATCCTGGTTCTTGGGAGGCTGAGACAGGAGGATTACAGATTTGAGGCTAGCCTCAGCAACTTATTGAGGCCCTCATTTACTTAATGAGACCCCATTTCAAAATAAAAAATAAAAAGGGCTGGGAGTGTAGCTCAGAGGTATAATGCTCCTAGGTTTAATATCCAGTACCACCACCACCAAAAACAAACAAACAAACAAACCAGGTGCCTGTAGCCAGGCATGGTGGTACTTAGGAGACTGAGACAGGAAGATCACAGGTTCAAAGTCAGTCTCAACAACTTGGTGAAGCCCTTAGCAACTTAGCAAGACCCTTTTTCAAAATAAAAAATAAAAAGGGCTGGGATGTAGCTCAGAGGTAGAATGCTCCTGGGTTCAATCTCCAGTAACACACACATACACACACACACACACATACACACACACACACAAGAGGTAGTGACAGTAGGTAAAAGAGCTGAGCAGTGTGGTTTCTATTAAAAACCTAAAAGATTATAATACAAAGAGTGATACTCATGTCATCTTCATGTCCTCTTGAAGATAGAAGAAAAGAGCTTATGCTGCTTTAGGGGAGACTAAGGAAGGCATTTTCTGACAGTATTCACCATGCATCATGAACCTACAAGATATTATCCTTAGAGACTTTGAGAATTGCCTTCTGAAAGAGAAGATGTGATCTTTGGAGATTTTTTCTACTTGTATCCAACCAATGGTCTTTTCTAGTATTTCAAACACTTAAGTTTCTAGATATTGAAAAATAATTTCTCTGTTCTTAATAGAGACTTATAAATGGGACAGTGTAACATAAAATCAATTGCTGCTTTTCTTGGCATTGATAAATTGGTATGTTAAGAAGCATTTCTCTTCCTTCTGAACAGTATTAAGTATTAGTGAGGCTAATTGTGTTTTACTTGGATTTGCCTTAGGGCTCTAGAATGTGAAGAATGGGTAACTTACTAGTAAACTGTATTAATATATTTACTCTTAGTTTATTAACTAAAATAAATTGTGGAGTGCACAAGAAATTAATCACAAGTCCCTGCAGTTTTATTGACCTGCAGTTGTTTTATTTAAGAAAGGCTTATAAGATGAGGAACAGTGATATTAATAATTAAAATATCTTTTTTTTATGGTACTGGGAATTGAACCCAGAGGCATTCTACCCCCAGACCAATTTTATTTATTTGGAAACAGGGTCTCACTAGGTTCCTAAGAGCCTCACTAAATTGCTGAGGCTGTCCTCAAACCTGTGATCCTCCTATCTCAGCCTCCCAAGTACTAGAATTAAAAGCATGTGCCGCTAGCTTAAAATATCCTCTTTACATATATATAAAATGGGCTACATATAATTACTTTTCCAAATAACCATTGATCTTGTTAGTTTGAGTATCAGTCAGGATGTGGTATTACATTAGAAATAAGGGAAGAAAAAAGAACTTTTCTATTCATGAAGGTAAGTTGAGTTAAAAATACTGTTACTAGTTGCCTTATTTTAAAATCTAATTTAGTTGGCAGTATTAACTATTATAAACATTTATTCAAATATTTATTGGGTACATATAATGTGCCAGGCATGGTTCTAGAATATTGTATTTTTACTTTTATATGTGTAAAAAATTTGCTTGTGATTCAGTATTTTTAATATAAGCTGATAGTTATTTGGAAAAACTGGTCATGTGGACTCATATAATATTAATCTAAGGACTTATAGAAAATGTTCATGAATTTACTTTCTTTTTCTGTGGATTTTTCTGTTATGGACATTTCATATAAACAGAATCATGCATTATGTTGCCTTTTGCATCTGACTTATTTCATTTAGTATGATGTTTTCATGGTTCATTTCTGTTGTATCATGTAGTAGTACTTCATTCTTTTTATAACCAAATAAAATTTTATTGTATGTATATACCAAATTTTATTTATTAATTCATCAGTTGATAGCCACTAAGTTGTTTCCTTTTTGGGATATTATGAATAATGCTATGAATATTTTCATACAAGTTTTTGTGTAAGCATATATTTTTGGTTCTCTTAGGCATAACTGTACCTGGAAGTGGAATTGCTGGTCATATGGTAACTCTTATGTTTAATTTTCGGAGAAACTGTTCATTTATTTATAAAGTGATTACCACTTTATATTCTTACCATCAGTATATGACTTTTTTCATGTCTCCACATCCTCAGCAAAATGTGTTCTTTTTTTATTACAGCTATTCTAGTGTGTGTGACATGGTGTTTCATTAGGGTTTTGGTTTACATGTTCCTGATGATGGCCTGGGGGTGTAGCTCGGTGGTAGAGTGCCTGCCTAGCGTGTGCAAGGTCCTGGGTTTGATCTCCAGCAGTGAGAAAAACAATCCTGACAACTAATGATGTTTAGCATCTTTTAATGTGTTAATTATCCATTTGTATATATTCTTTGGAGAAATATCTATTAATATCCCTTGTCGTCGTCTTCTTCTTCTTTTTTTTTTTTCTTTTGTGGTGGCTCTGGGGGTTAAACCCAGAGCATTGAACCCAGGGTATCACACATGCTAGGCAACTGCCCAGCCACTGAATTCCATCCCCTGTCTTTTTGTCTTTTTTTTTTTTTTTTTTTTAAATTTATTTGGGTTCTCTTATTTTTAGTAGCAAGAGTTCTTATCTCTTTTGGATCTTAGACCTTTCTCAGATATTTGATTTGCAGATATTTTCTCCCATTCTGTAGGTATCTTTTCACTTTTTTGGTTGTCTCCTCAGTAACATAAAAGTCTTTCCTTTTCAGTTTAATTGAAAACTCCCCCTCTAGAATTACAGTCTAGTCAGTCCTTGGCTGGTTGAGAACTCCTTTTCCTTGGAGTGAATGATAGGGAGGTAAACCTGTGCTCTTCCTAGAGGTTCAGGTGTGCAGTGGAGGAAAAGCCTAGGATTGGAGTCAGGCTTACCTGGGTTCAAATTTTGACCCTGCATCTCTCGTTTTGGATCCTTTATCTATAAAATGGGGCTTATATTTCCAATGTTTGAGGATAATTATGAAAAAATAAAGTATTATATATAAGGTGTCTGACAAATTTGTAGTCCTTCAATAAATGCTAATTTCCCCATATCCCCTAATTCTTTGGGAATTTTATGTAAATGCAGGTTTTTTTTTTTTTTTTTGTGGTCTTTTTTTTGCACCAGGGTTTGAACCCAGGGACATTCTGCCTGTAAGCTACACTCTCAGCCCTATTTTATTGTTTACTTGGAAACAGTATCTTACTAAGTTGCAGAGGGCCTTACTAAATTGCTGAGGCTGGCCGTGAACCTGCGAGCCTCCTTTCTCAGCCTCTCAGGTACTAGGATTATAGGTATGAGTCACCACACCTGGCATAAATGCAGATTTTATTTATTTATCTTATTTATCTTATTTACTTATTTATTTTTTGCACTACTGGGGATTGAACCCAGGAACATTCTACCTCTATCTTCAGCCCTATTTTTTATTCTTTACTTTGAAACAGGGTCTAAGTTGCAGAGGGCCTTACTAAGTAGCTGAGGCTGGCTGTGAACCTATCATCCTCCTGTCTCAGCCTCCCAAGTACTGGGATTATAAGCATAGGCCACCACACCTGGCTTTAAATGCAGATTTGAAAAAGCGCCTTAGAATTGGAAGGGAACCTCATACTTGTGGTCATAAGTAACACTTTGCTGAATCTGCCAAAGCCCTTTTTGTGTTTATGCACTTGACTCATTCAATCAGTTTTTATTGGTCACTTCCCAAACAGACACTGTTCTCTGTTGGTCACAAGTTGTTGGGAGAGAGAAGTCACATACACATGAAATAGAGCCTGGCGTGTGCTTATCACCACTTCACTCATGTTTGTCTCCCTCATCTGGCTCATTTGCTTACTAAAGATGAGCCAGACACTTAGGCTAGGTTTTTGAGATACAAAGATAAAACAATACAATCCCCATAGAGCTCACATCTGCCATGGAGGGAAGCAAGTCAATTAATAATACCCTATGTGAGGTGCTATAACAGAGCACAGCATGGAGCACTGTGGGTCAGCTTGGGGAAGTCAGGAAGGAATCAGCTACAGGGAAAAGGAATCTGAGGCAGTGGGCTCAAAGGCATGGACATGAGAAAGTGTGTGGGTCTTTGAGGAAGCTGATATCCATGGGAATAATGGGAAACAAGGACTGGGCAGACTAGCAGGGCCAGCTTACAAAGAGCCTGGTAGGCTGGGCGGAGGTTTGATGGAGAAGGCAGAAACACAATTTGAGTTAAGAATTAGCACCTCTCTTGGCTTTAATCTTATCCTAAACCTAGATTAAAAAACAAAAACAAAAAAACACTTTCTTTTTTTCTTGTGTCTTTATCATTTCCCTAAGCCTCTGCTGTTTGGGTCCTCTCCTTCCGCCCCTGCTCCTTGAGTCTTGAGTCTCTTCAGACAGCATCCTGCCACTTTAATAGTGACCTAGGTTACTGCCTATTTTCTTTGGGGTTATGACCTCTGAGCTCTTGGAAAGCTGGCTCCCTCTTGGAAAGCTGTCTGTATAGGTTGTCTGATAGATTGATTTACTTCCTGTTGCTGAGGGCAGAGTTGGTCACAGCAAAGATCCATTAGGTTGGCTGAGGCCTAGTGGAGAGGGTGCTGTTGGGGAAGGGCCCTGAGCTAGAAGTTTGTGCTCTGGTTCTTCTGTTGGCATTGTCGTGTCTCCCTTCTGACTCTCTCCCATAGTCACTCACTGACTGGCCTTGTTGCAAGTCGGTGTCCATGTCTCTCTTGCTTTGCCTTATTTAGTTGAAGAGCAGCCCAGCAGTTGAAGTTTTTAGACTTGTTTGGAGCAGCCAGCCTCCATGTATCCAATTATCTATCCCCATAAGACACAGCCTAAGCTAGCCCTTCAGACATGAAAGAACATGTCTGAAGTTCCAAAGGTCACTTACATAGGAATCCTCCCCCCACCAAAGAATCCCTTGAAAATAAGATTGGTTAGAAGTGGAAAGGGAGATCCAAGACTGACTGACTTGATTTGAAATAGTTGAGTCCACAGTGTAATATGTGGTTCAGCCTTGATTAGGAACTGAAATTTAGTAAATGAGAGAAAGGACTTAATGTAATAAATTCTTTTAGCTGTATATCCTGGTATAGCGCACTTGGGGAATGGGATGGGGTGGGTTGGTGAGACAATCAGATCGGTAAATTGATTAAATGCTCCTAACCCTGTAATTTTGTGCATAGAGCACCCTGTGCTGTGGAAATAACTGTTCTTAGATTTTCATTGTAACTGGACTGTTCAGGTTACCCAGAGGGAAAGAACATTCCTAACTCTAATAAAATAAACTTTTATTTTGTTAAAAAAAAAAAAAAAAAGAAGTGGAAAGGGAGTTTATGAGAACTGTTTTCAAATACTTGAAGGATTGTTCAAGTACAATAGACTGAGTCCCAGATTGTAGTCTAGAGTTCTGGCCCTGCCACTTACTAGCTTTTTTAAAATCTAAATTTCTTTTAGCCTAAAATAATTCTGTAATTCAAAAGACATAACAGGCAGTGACTGTGCTGATTAGATCTGGATTCTTGAAACAGATTGAGTGGCAACACTTTAGCTTTTTGAGCTCAGCCACCAGTGAATTGAAATCGTAATAGCTGTATTTATTATACTAAAAATTGAATGAGTTATTAATAAGCCATTCCTTAGTCCCATATTATCTCTGTTTTACAGACTAATTTTTTAAATAGGATTCCCTTAATTGTATCAAATGTTTCATTCCTAGAATGCTTTAAATGTCTCATTGCTATAATCTCCCGGGAAACTAAAGTCTTAATTACATCCAGTATTTTTTATTATTTCATTTGATTCTTTAGATGAGATTAAAAGTAACTTTTTTTTTTTTTGTGGAACTGAGAATGGAACCCAGGGGCATTCTACCTCTGAGCTACATTCCCAGCTCTATTTTTTATTCTTTATTTTGAAACAGGGTCTCACTAAGTTGTGGAGGGCCTAAGTAGCTGAAGCTGGCCATGAACCTGCCATCCTCCTGTTTCAGTCTCCCAAGTACTGGAATTTCAGGTGTGTGTCACCATGTACAGCTTTATTTTTTATTTTGAAACAGGGTCTCATTAAGTTGCAGAGGGCTTCACTAAGCTACTGAGGCTGGCCGTGAACCTGCTGCAATCTTCTTGTCTTAACCTCCCAAATACTGGGATTATAAGCATGCACCACCACTCCAGGCTGGAAGCAGAGCATTCTTGAATTTGATTATTGATTGATTGCGGTACTAGGGATTGAATCCAGTGGTTCTTGAGTTTGAGCCTTTCCCACATGAATGTTGGTAATGACTTGTGGGATGTGATTTTGGGTTCTCGATGCCATTCTTCAGTAGCTACAGTGGCAAATTGAGTTTCACCCAGGGAATGAGGGGCCTGAGACAGCGAGGCTGATGGTGTTGGAGAAGAAGAAAAGCTGTGGAGCCTCTGGCAAATATGAAGAAGGAGATATATGCTCATTTTCTTCATATCTAGAAGTCTAAGACTGTTAAGTAAGGATTAGGCATAGCACACAACTAGGCATGATCTGCAGGAAGGCAGATAATTTTGGTTCAGTATGAGGAGAAATGTTTTGTCATTGGTGTCCAGTGACATGAGCTTCTTGGGGAAAGTCAGGAATGGGCTCCCTATCATCAGGAGACTTTAAGCAGTGTCCATGTCAGCATCCCTCAGCTCTCCAGGGAGGAAATCCTAGGCTACACCAGATGTCCTCAGAGACTCTCCAGTCCTGGATTCTGGGCCTACCTCTGCAACTGATGCTATGATGTGACTTCTTCCCCACTCTTGGATTTGCTTTAGTGATTTATACAAATGATTTTATATTCCTGAACACACTGCCCAGAAGGCTGTGATGTGGAAGGTGAAAACTGTCTGACATGATATATATTTTTAGATAATTGACAAAGTGGGCATAATACTGCATGCGTATATACTTAAATACACATTTGCTTTGTATAACTGAGTTATACTTTTTTGGTTTTGTCCTCTGTTCCTGTACTTATGTGCTATATGAGATCGCTCAGTATCATAGAAAATGCTTTTTATTTTATTGATTGAATTGATTTTTAAAAGTACAGCTCTGCTAAGTCTTTAAAGTAGAGCCAACAAAGAGCTTTTGTGGAAGTAGGAATTGAAAACTGGTGGTTTTGAGATTATTTGAGAAATATCTATAAATAAAATAGTATGGACATTCAATTAGTGTCTTAGATATTTAAGAGTAGGAAGTGGGAGCACTGTAGTCATTTTGAAAATTGTGTTTCAGAGTCGCTTACTAATTGGATTGTAGAGTGCTGTATAGTGCTGTAAGTGGCATCACAGTTCTGACCAGGGTAATAGATGGACAGGTAAAATGAGATCCATTTTCCTGAAGAACTACAGGTTACATAAAATCATTAAATCTGATTTTAGAATAAAGCTTTAAGTGCAAACTACTAAGAGTTCAAAAAATACTTACAGAGCCCATGAAAAAAGATTTAGTGCATTTAGCTCTTGAACAGTTTTCTCATTGTAGATGAAATGCCTTCAAATTGATACAAGTTATGAAGTCAATATATTAAGAAAATAGGAGAAGCTTCACACTTTCTCTTTGCTATGGGCCCATCTGTCGGGGACAGAGTTCTTTCAGGATAGGCTTTCTTCTGAAGTGGCAAGACTATGTTTGGTCTCTTTCCTTAAGTCAATGGAGAAATCTTTTTCCAGGGGAAAACCAAGCTTAATGTGGGTGCTGTTCAAGCTTTGATTTGGTTTGTGAAAAAGAAAGTCATCATGCTGGGAGAATTTCCTTGGTGACAAAGTTTACAAGTTTTATAGGATTTTCAGAATTCTTTAGTACTTTCCATTTGAAGAGCCCAAATAATCTATTTGTGTGTGTGTGTGTGTGTGTGTGTGTGTGTGTGTGTGTGTGTAGTATTGGAGATTGAACCCAGTGGCATTCTACCTCTGACCTATACCTCCATCCCTATTTTTTTATTTCTTATTTTGAAATAGGGTCTCACTAAGTTGCAGAGGGCCTCACTAATTATTTGAGGCTGACTGTGAACCTGCGATCCTCCTGTCTCAGCCTCCGGAGTACTGGGATAACAAGAGTACACCACTATGCCTGGCCTCCAAATCATCTATCTTCATGTTGGGCTGCATCTTCCACAAACTCCTATATAACCCAGGCCATTGGTGTTGTGAAGAATGTCTTTAAGTTCACTGAAGAGTGAGAGGGCAGTCTTGGAGAAGCACTGATTCTCCGTTTCAGCTAAAAACAAATCTTCCTCGTTCATGAGATGTTTTCTTCTAACTCCAGCCTGAGTACTGCAAAAAATAACAAATAGTGTTTTTAAATGTTGAAAAGATTTTTAAAAGTATTTGGATATTTGATACAAATAGGGAACAAATGAATATATCACTACACGTATGAACATTTTAGAGTCATATTGCAAAGGAAAATATGACAATGACTTTCTATTGAGAATCTCTAACATTTTCCTTTAATAATAAAAAACCTTGATGTATCTTTCTCAAAATATTAGTAATATTGGTCACGGAGCAAGTCGTTTTGAAGTATTCCTGGCTTCTTAGACACCTAACTAGGACATGGAACAGTTCACTTCTTTTCCTCTTCTCATTACTGCTCCCTCTTTATTGACTCTGTGCTTTTATACAGAATGTATAAAAAAAAACAAAAATAAAAAACAAAAAAAAAGTATGGAGCTCTTCGTTTATTCATTGAGGGCCAGTGGGATGAGACTGGGGGTGGTTATTATTATCTCTATTGTGAATTCATATTAGTGTAAAAATTCTGAGTTACCTGAATGTTGATTTTTAGCAATTTAACCTTGGATTTTTCCCCTTACACCTGTGGATGTTTATCGGGACCCCAGGCTGAACCCTCAACCGTGAGGCCCCAATAAAGACAATGACTGGACGTTGCTGGTTCAAACTTCTCTTTATTATACCTCTCTCTCTCTGGGATCGAGGACGCTACCCAAGCAGTAATAGTAACTGTTCTCTTAACCCTGCTTCTCTCACCCCACTCTCGTTCTCCGTAACTGTTCCTCGCAATAGTACTTCTCCAACAGACCCCCAACAACCTACGCCTCCAGCAACAACAACAGCAACCGCCCGCCTTCCTTTCTCTGGCGAGAGGTGGAGACTCTTAAAGCGGAGCAGGACCTGAGTCACGAGGTGCCCGCATACAGCTCTCACCTGGGCAGGCCACGGGCTGGGCGTGCTGGTGCATGCGCTCTAGCGTGGGGGCAGCCCTAGGATGTTACCACCTGCAGCCACTTCTGGCACTCTGCCAGCGCCATCTAGAGGCGAGGTCTAGCCAGGCCCAGCTAAGACCCCAACAGATGTTCTCTACTTGTTTACTTGCCAATAAGTGTATAAATAGATTATCCTTTCTCTTCTCTCCCTCCATTTTTCCTTTCCACAAACACTGAATATCTGTCACATATACTGTGATACCTCTCAAGATACCATTAATTGTAAAGATATAATTAATGAGCTGGGTGTGGTGGCACATGGCTGTAAACGTAGTACTTGGGAGGCTGAGACAGGAAGATCCCAGGCTCGAGGCCAGCTTCAGCAACTTAGTGAGACCATTTCAAAATAAAAAATAAAATGAGGCTGAGGGTGTAGCTTAGGGGTAGAATGCCCCTGGATTCAATCTCCAGTATTTATCTATCTATCTATCTATCTATCTATCTATATCTATCGATATAGATAGATAGATAGATATCGATATTGATATAGATAGATAGATAGATAAATTAATGATAGCTCTGTCTCAGTGAAAATCTGGTGGGGCTATTACATAGCAGTTATGACAAAGTATGGTAAGTGGAACAGAAGAGCTGTGCACAGAGTGCTACTGAGCATAAAGGAAATAAGAGAACTGAGAACTGACTGCTAAGGTAAAGGTAGAATTGAGTATTTATTTATTTTTGCCTTGTCAGTGTCGGTCAGTCTACACAAATCCCAGGCATTGAGTTTCTGTTCAGTGTGATAGAACAGATAGTGATCCAGAAGATGGAAGCATGTACTTTATATTTTTAAAAGATCTCTTATGACCGAGCCCCGGCCGCGGCTTCGGGCGGACCCCCGGGGTTCCGGAGGGGGGCCTTCCCGCTGGGTGGTCCGGGAGGGGCGCCGCTCTCTCCCCCACCCAGCCCCCGCCAGCGGAGGCGCCCACCCCCGAGGCGAGGAAGTAGGCGGGGCCTGGTTTTGGCGCCAGCCATCACGGGGCCACGCAGACCTCAGAGCGGACTCCGGTCGCGGTCCTCGCCCCTCCCTTTTGCTCCCTCCCTCAGGAACCACCGGGAGCCACGCCGTGGACGCTCTTCAAGTCTGCAATAAAAAATGGCCTCCAATAAAACTACATTGCAAAAAATGGGAAAGAAACAGAATGGAAAGAGTAAAAAAGTTGAAGAGGCAGAACCTGAAGAATTTGTGGTGGAAAAAGTACTGGACCGACGTGTGGTGAATGGAAAGGTGGAGTATTTCCTGAAGTGGAAAGGATTTACAGATGCTGACAATACTTGGGAACCTGAAGAAAATTTAGATTGTCCAGAACTAATTGAAGCATTCCTAAATTCTCAAAAAGCTGGTAAAGAAAAGGATGGTACAAAAAGGAAATCTTTATCTGACAGTGAATCTGATGATAGCAAATCAAAGAAGAAAAGAGATGCTGCTGACAAACCACGAGGCTTTGCCAGAGGTCTTGACCCTGAGCGAATAATTGGTGCCACCGACAGCAGTGGAGAATTGATGTTCCTCATGAAATGGAAAGACTCAGATGAGGCCGACTTGGTGCTGGCAAAGGAGGCCAATATGAAGTGTCCTCAGATTGTAATTGCTTTTTATGAAGAGAGACTAACTTGGCATTCTTGTCCAGAAGATGAAGCTCAATAATTGTTTGCATTGTTTTTTATATATATTTATATATATATATAAAATCTGAGTCTTGGTATTTGATTTAGTAG
>PVLC010027431.1:0-21835 GCA_004027655.1 Graphiurus murinus
AGATAAGGGGTACAACAGATGAACATAGACATAGAAATACAATAAATAAATCATTTTGAAGTTCTTGTTTATATTTTTCCTCTCCAAACTTTTATAACTCATTTATACTTTATGGTGGGTGGCTAATAATGGAATGGTGGAATAAATAGATAATCCACACCTAATTACATAAAGAAACTAGACTAAAAAAACTCCTAAATGTTAATAGTGATTGACCCTGTTTAGGAATTATCACTGGGTGATTCTAAGGATTAAAATAATGAACGATTATTGAGCATATTATGCTGGTCAACTCCTAGTTTCTTCATTTACATTATGCATTTAATCTTCAGTTTCTAGGATATGGAAATGTTACTTGGAACTGGTAAATTAAAAATAATGTTGAGTACCTAAACTATCTATAAGGTATCATTAAAATTAATAGAGTATTAAGTCTAACTAGAATCACAATATAGTTTATTACAGACAAAAAAATTGTGACAATAATATTTGTCATTTATTGTGGGCCAAGCACAGTGTTGGGTGTTTTACAAATATTAACTCATTCAATTTTCATAATTCATAGAGACAAGTGCTATAATTATCCATTTTAGCAAGTGAAAAAGTATACTGTAAGTATGTTCTCCCTAGTCATATGTCCATGTGACTCTAAAAATTCTGAAATTCGGTAAAAGAATACAGATTTCAGGGTGCAGAGCTAGTGCCTCACTCTTCATTAGGGAGACTTCTAAGGAACTCAATATGTTTTTCAAACATAGAAGGACACAGAGCAGTATAATATTTCAAATAGTTCATGTCTAATTTTACAAAAGAGAATTAAATCCAGTATTCTGTAAGTATAGTGATATCTATATAATAGGCTCCAAACATTTATGAAAGATAATCAAAGAAGGAAAATCCATTATGGTGAAACCTAGAATAATTTCATTGAAAATATAACACAACCATTGTAAGGTAAATGTTTTATTATCCACCCCTCAATTCTACACTAGACTTCATTCATAGTAATTGAATGTCAAAGCACTAAGACAAATTTCAAGTGGAACAAAGAATCACAGGTTTAAAGGAATATTGCAAAAGGAATGTTTCCATAAATATACCTAACCTTTAGCACCCAGAGATCAGAGTTAATGAGCTCAAAAACAAAACCAACCAACCAACCAAACAACAACAACAAAAAAAAAACAACATAGGCTTTCGATATTTTTAGAGCCTAATATGGATATGTAGTGACATATGAAACTAATAGATTCCTCCTCTTCCTCCTGCAAACCAAAATGTAACTTTTTCAGACTAGAATAATAAAATTACAATGCCCAATTTTTAAATTAACATAGCTATTTAAAATAATTCATCCCCAAGCAAAGACAAACTTTTCAAACTTTTTAGTACTTCCATGTTTTGTTGAGTAGCCCAGAGGCTAGGGAAAAAAAGGCAGATAATTCTATTTTCTTCTTTACTATTGTTTTTACTTTTTAAAACCAGACACATACAAATACCTGAGCAGGTGTTTAGGTTCCCTAAGAGTAACTAAACTCACAGAATATGTATATTATAAAAAGAGATTTATCAAGTCAGCTTAGAGTCCAAAGTAGTCCCAACTGGCTGCTTGTATGTGGAGCCACAGGAACCAGTGGCTGGTTGTGTGGTCCAAGAGCTGGAGTCTCAGAATAGGATCAACAAATGATGCAGTCCCAGTCCAAAATGGAAATGCCAGGAAACTCTCCAGAGAAATGTTGAAAATCCATTTTGAAGAGCAAAAGAGCTGACATTTGATATCCCGATATCCCAGGCAAGAGCGCACAAACTTTCCTCAAGAGGAACCACATTTGCCTTCACCCTGCTTCCTCCTTTTTATCCAGGTCTCCTGTCCATCAGAACAGTGTTGCCCTCATTCAGAGAGGGATTTCCCCTTCCATCTGCCATTCCATATGCCTATCATCTCATCAACACATTCAAAGTCACATAGTCTTAGGTGTTTCACAATCCAGTCAAATTGACAATCCAAATTAACCATGACAGGTTCCTGCACCTCTTCTCCAACATGAGAAGACTGTGTTGAACAACACTGAAGCAATGAGTACAGCACCAAAGAAGAACAAATGTGGCTGTGCGGAACACCATTTTAAAAGGAAAATGTGTTCACAGGTGACTGTGATGATTGAAAGTTGGTTGTCTGGTAGTTAAAAGTCAGACTTGTTCCTTAGAAACCAGATGCATTAAAATGAGACTTCACTTAGGGTTCAATAAGTGTAGAGGAGTGTTCAATAAGTTAGAGGAGCTGCTCTTGACAGTATTTTTAAATAGGTGGATTTTTGTTTGGAAATGTAACACATTTTGAAACATAAGAAAACCCTGGAAAATGGACTTTATCAGAAATCCATGGGTGCAGCTGGGAGTGGTGGCACATGCTTGTAATCCCAGTACTTGGGAGGCTGAGACAGGAAGATTGCAGGTTCGAGGACAGCCTCAGCAAATAGTGAGACTCTCATTAACCTAGCAAGACCCTGTTTCAAAATAAAAATAAAAAAGGGCTGGAGATGTAGCTCAGAGGCAGAATGCCCCTGGATTCAATCCCCAATACCACCAAACAAAAAATAAATAAATAAAAATTAAAATAATAAAAAAACATGGGTGTCATCTTGTTAAACCATGGGTGTCACCTCACTAGACTCCATTCTACTGACAGAGCAAGGTGAAAAGTAAAATGTTCAAATAACACTTTATAGTAGTCATCGAGCTTTCATCTCAAATAAGTACATAATTAATTTCATAATTATTCTTTGGACATAGATTTTTATTTTGTCTCTAGGGCTATTTTTTTCTTATTGAAATTGGAAACTATATCACAGGGTTTTTTTTCATTAATTTTCTTTTATTTTGCCTAAAAACACTGGTGTCTTAATCCATTTGGGATACTATACCAAAAAACTGTAGACTCGGTATCTTATCAGCAACAGAAATTGACCTCTCACAGTTCTGTAGGGTAAGAAGTCCAAGATGAAGGTGCCAACAAGTTCTGTGTCTGGTAAGAGGTCCACTTTCTGATTGACAAATGATGCCTTTCTTCTGTGTCCTCACATGATGGAAGAAGCAAATAATCTCTACTGGGCCTGTTGTATAAGAACACTGACCCCACTCTCATAATTTATTCACTTCCAAAGGCTCCACCTCCTAATTCCATCATCTTGGGAGTGAGTGAAGATTTCATTTAAATTTTGAATGGATACAAACATTTGGACCATAGCACCTAGGCATAGGAGTTGTTCTATGATCATTTAATTTACACAAAAACCAAGTGACCAAACAAATAAAATAGCCCAGTTGAACGAACAGCAAGTAACCAGTGGTCTGTGTCTGTGAGTTATGTGTTTGTAATTATTTGGTCCTGGGAATTAGGGCCAAATAATTATCTAGTCAAACCTCCTCACTTCACACATTAGCAAAATCAGGCCAGAAGAATCTAAGGAACTTGTTGTGGTACACAAAATCCTAAGACTTTCCCACCTCCCTGTTATACATACCTCATAGAATCCTTGGGACTGTGAATAGGATGGATTTTACTGTACTGATGAGGTTACATTGTGTGATGCAGTTGATCTTAAAACAGAGACATCACTGGGTGGGTGTGACCTAATTATGTATACCTTTAAAACAGTTTTTTCTAGCTAGCTGCATATAAGGAAGTTAGAAATTTGAAGAACTAGATGGATTCACTGAGTTATTACTAGCTTGAAGATGGTGGGAGCCATGTGGTAAGGAATATGACAGGCCCCTGGAAGCCGAGAGAATCCCTTGGCTGGCAGCCATCAGGGAAACGGAAATTGAAATCTACAGTTTTCAACCGGTTTTCTAAACACCACTTGTTGAAAAGACTGTCTTTTCTCCAACATATGTTCTTGGCGCCTTAGTAAAAAATCAATTTGCTATAAGTCTGTGATTTTGTTTTTGTATCTTCTATTTTGTTCCATTGGTCCATGTGTGTGTGTTTGTGGCAATACCATCATGCTGTTTTTTCAAAGTATAGCTCTCTAGTATACTTTGAAATCATGTATTGTGATGCCTCCTTCATGTTTCTGAGAATTACGTTGGCTATTCTGTGTCTTTTGTATTTTTATAGGAAACTTAGGACTGATTTTTTTAGGTGAAGAATACACTGGTATTTTGATCGGGATTGCATTGACTCTATAGATCACTTTTGGTAGAATTGCCATTTTGATAGTATTTGTTCTGCCTATTCAAAAGTATGGAAGATCTTTCCATCTCCTAAGATCTTCTTTAAAGTCTATCTTTAGTGTTCTATAATTTTCATTGTAAAGGTCTTTTACCTCCTTGGTTATATTTATTCCTAGGGATTGTATTGCTTTTGAGGTTAACGTGAATAGAAATATTTTCTAAATTTCTTTTTCAGTGGATTCATGGTTAACATATAGAAAAGCTACTGATTTTTTTAGATTAATTTTGTGTCCTGTTTCTTTGCTGAATTTGTTAATTAGTTCTAGAAGTCTTGGGGTTGAGTTTTTTGGGTCTTCTAAGTATAGAATCATGTCATCTGCAAAAGATATAATTTCAGTTATTCTTTTCCTATTGAAAAAATGGAAAAAAAACATTCAGCATCTTTAGCTATCAGGGAGATGCAAAAACCAAACAAACAAAAAACTATACTGAGATTCCATCTAGCCCTAATTAGAATGTCAATCATCAAGAAGTCAAACTACAATAAATGCTGGTGAGGATGTGGGGAAATAGGAACTCTTATACACTGTTGGTGGGATTGCAAATTAGTACAACCACTATGGAGACCAGTGTGAAGATTCCTCAAAAAACTGGGAATGGATTCACCATCTGATCCAGCTACATCACTCCTAGTTATCTTTCCAAAGGGAATGAAATCAGAACATTATAGTTATACATGCATACCCACATTTATAGCAGCACAATTCACAATAGCCAAATTATAGAACCAACCCAGATGTCCAACAACTGATGAATGGATTACAAAATTTGGGTTGTACACACAATGGAATTCTAGTCAGCAATAAAGAAGAACAAAATTATGTAATTTGCAGGAAAATGGATAGACATCAAGAGCATTATATTAAATGAGATTAGTCAGTCACAGAAAGTGAAGGGTCATATGCTTTCTCTCATATGCAGAAGCTAGGGATTAATTGGGATATAAAAGGAACTTCAGATAATGGAGGAGAAACCAATGGAGCAAGAGAGGTAGTCTAGAGGAGGATTGGGGTGGGGAGAGAAGGAGAATCAATGAAGGAACCACTTCTATTGACGTATGTAAGGAAACCAATGTCAATATCAATATCCTATATGGGGAAGGGGAGGTGTAGAGAGGGACCCAGAGGGAAAGCCCACCAAGTGCTACGTGCATATATGTCACTATCACTGTTAACTATATTACGATGTGAAACTCTAATGCACCAATAAATGTATAAGAACAAATTACAATCTTAAGGGTAAAAGGAAATGTATTTTTTCAATAACTAGTGAGCTTGGAAGAGAACCCTAAGCCCAAAAGGAATCTGTTTAGCCTAACACCTTGATTTCTACCTTATGAGACCTTGAGCAGAAAATCTAGTTACACTATGTCCACATTTCTGACCTATGAAACCATGAGCTAGTAAATGAGTCTCATTTTAAGCTTCTGAGCTTGTAATATTTTCTTCCCTGGTCATAGAACACTCATCCATTTGTCTATAATCCTAGTCCTAATAAGCTATAGTCCAAGGCTTCCTAATAAGCAAGACAAAGTCTTTGCCTGCTGTTAGACACGGCAAAAAAAAGAGTAATTTTAGGGTATATCTGATCAACTAGCACTAAAGGATATAATCAAGATACAGAGCCAGCATTGTGGTACATGCTTGTAATCCCAGTACTTGGAAGACTGAGACAGGAAGATTGCAGGTTCCCAGCCACCCTCAGCAACTTAGCAAGGCCTTTAACAACTTGGTGAGACCTTGTTTCAAAATAAAGACAATAAAAAGTATTGGAGGTATAGCTCAGAAGTAGAATGCCCCTGGGATCAATCCCTAGTACTAAAAAGAAAAAAAAAAAAAAAAAGACAGAACATCCCATTGGTTTCAAAATAGCCAAATCACTATTTCCTAATCAATAAGAGAATGTGAGAATTGATATTTTTAATTTGTCAAACAAGTTCTGAATACAAGAGAATCACTCCAGAATAAATGGAATATCTTTTCCATAGGTTTGCATGGCTAGAAAGAAAAACAACATTCTACCCCTCTAAAGACTGGCGATTCTAGCTAGAAACCAGAAGGGATATTTGGTTGCCAGAGTATGAGTTCTGAACATAATTTCATAAAAGCATCATCATTTGATTAAGACATGTGAGAAGCCAGGCATAGTGGTGCATGCCTATAATCCCAGCACTTGGGAGACTGAGAGAGGAGGATCACAGGTTGGAGGCCAGCCTCAGCAACTTAGCAAGACCTTGTTTCAAAATACAAAAATAAATAAATAAAAGGCGCTGGGGATGTAGCTGAGAGGTGGAATGCCTCTGGGTTCAATCCTTAGTATGAAAAACAAAAATTTGGTAAGATTTTTGTCATGTGCAAAATTTCCCATTACCTTGTGTGAAATTAATTGCCATGTAGAAAAAGTTTTGATTTCTAGGTTCAAAATAAACTCAATATCATTAGCCATTCACTTAGAAAAGCTCTCTCTTCTCTGTTCTTCCTCAAACCAAAATGAGAAATAACTTGCTCAAAGGGAAGAAGGACTTGCCATGTATTTGTATCTTTCTTGGTGCATATGAGGCTTGAAGTCATCTATGTGATGATTTCTAGTATCACATTAGTACTAATTTCCATACATCGGACATATGAAAAAACCACGTAATTTCCACCACACGCTCTATTGGTGACATTGCTGATGAAGGAAGTAGTGTCTCCACCTTTCCTGCGGTGTGCCAACTCTATTAGACTTTGTAAACTGCAGCAGTTGAAATCTTTAACCAGCCATTACTAATAAGCATATGTTAATTGTTGCAGAGATCATAAGCAGGTCAATTAGGAGGCAAAGACTGGAACCGAAGGCAACATTCAGCTGGAGGGAAAATCCAGGGCAGGTGTCGGCCAGCATGGTCTGCCCTGGCAGGAGCTCCACACATCTTGGATAGAAGCTTATTTAATGTTTTGATTTGCTGAATTTGCATTTCAAATTTTCGTTCCTAATAGACAATATAGTCAGTCTTTGTTAATGAGGACTCTGATTACATGTGCCATTATAATTGGGAATTAGCAGACCAGCCTTGTTTTGGAGATTAAACCCAAAGCAAATTGGATTAAATATAGTGTGACTGAAACCTCCCCTCTCTCTCTCTTTTTTTTTATCTTGAGTCAAAGGTTAAGAAAGAGCCATTGGTTCCAGGCATATGGCTCATAACTTTATTATCATTTTTAGAGCTTTGATTATATGTAAACAGGTAGCCTTTTTTGGCAGAGTTCATCTATAGTTTTAAAAACATGTTTAATAAATTTCTCTCTGTAAACTGAACAGATTTGAAAGCAGATCACTAACTACCAAGAATTAATTATAGACTATGCACACATATAGTGGTAGATTTTTTTATAGTTTTAAAAAATGCATTGTATCTAAAAAACTGGTAAGGGAGTAATACTTCAAAATGGACTTTAGGTAAAATTATATGGCTTATCTTTACAACAATATTATTTTAAACTATTACTCTGTAACAAGTCTGTGAAATTCGTTCTGTTAGATTTTAACATTATCTTAAGAAGTGCAAAGAGAGAAAATAAGAAACTTTACATTATTTTTATCAATTAGCAAAAATGAATTTTATCATAAAATTACAATATAGTTATTATAGTTTAGACTACATATCATAACCTTTAAGTGACATATAGCTTAGGGTTATGTGGTCTTTATTTATTCTCTGGGGTCATTTAATATTGTAATCCAGTTACACTTCAACATTTTCATTATTAAGCTTAAGACCAATTCTTCAAAAACTACCACTAATCCCAAGTCATTGGAAAATCATGCTTATTAACTCCCATGAGATTCCGTTAGATGTTTATTTGGCTATAGGCCACCTTAATTACACAACAAAAGGAGTTCTTCACAAGATGAAGAGAAATTCAAATATTTTCTGAGTGAATATTGGCCTTTGAAGACACACAAATGAGGTTAGACCTGGTTACTTACTACCATGTACACTTTTTTCAGCCATAAAATGTTAATGTGTGGAGAAATGAAGAAAGGAGACCGTTTTACACAGGGTATAGTTCTTATTCAATTGGGCTGTGTTTGTAGAGAAAAGTAATCATGGTGGAAAGGAGCTATGCAAATGAAGGTTAAGGTACTCTTGACATTTCCTTACCCACCCAGAGTTATCTTACAATGGGAACAAGAGAAAGTAATAAAGTGTTCTGGAAACATGACTTCTTTTAGAGAAGGATTTGGCATCATTTCTTCAGGGAAGCTTGTTAATTCCTTATTCACTCAATTTCATACACATTTCCCAAGCCAGTGTCTGATTTGATGAGGTGAAGAAAGTACTGGCTGCCGCTGAGATACAGGTTTGCCTGGAGAATGGACAAGCTCCTTTATGCATACTCAGCTCTGTTCTGATGAGGAAATGATTTATTTCCATTAAACTAAGAGAATTACAATTTAAACTTTATATGAATTTCAATTGATTGTGATGTATCAAACAAAACATTTTCCCATATATATTATTAATTTGAAATATTACTCCTTGAGTTCTATAAGAATGACTATATTGTGCTTTAACACCTATACCTGACACATGAATGAGTTGAGGATCTCTCAGTATTTTGGAGGTATAAAACTTATCACTATCAAAGTATACTGGAATTAACTAATAAGAAGTTCTTTTTGTCAGATAACAAAGAGAAAAGGATGTTTTATTTACATACTTTTCAAGTTTACTAGTTTTATATATCTAATCATGACCCAAATTATGTTAGTTTAATTATGGATAACACTACAGTAAGAATGATAACAGTATCTAAGACAGTAGATTTCAAAAATGTTTAGATGATAAATAAAGAAACAATTTGCTTCTCACTTTTGTACTCAGTAAATTCTCTGAGTTAATGATGGGAGTGATGTATAAAACAATACTGATTTTAAATTGTGGTAATTCTGATTAACCCAGTAAGTCTGAGTTTGACATATGTGAGAATTATTAGTTGCCTTTTTATCTTTGATATTTTGAAATATTTTATTTTCAGAAATCACTTTCCAGCTGAGGCTGTCCCCAAACTTGTGATCCTCCTGTCTCAGCCTTCCAAGTACTGGGATTACAGGCATGCACCACCATGCCCAGCTGGTGCTTGCCCATTTTACAGGTCTTTATTATTAGCTTTTGATGGGCTCTTGGCTTACCACCTCTGAGCCCTAGGAATTTCCTGAGAATCATTGTTTACCTGAGACCTTGGGCCATGCCAGGTAGTCTATTCTAATAATGTGATTTATACTAGTTTTTGTATGCCTGAGACTATAAACTATCAGTTGGACCTCTGGGGAGCTAGGCAGAGCACCTAAGCTTAGACATGTAGGTGCTGCATGCTTATAAGATTGATTACCAGTGAAAACCCTGGATAGCAAGGTTTGGCTGAGCTTTGATGGCAGGAAACTCTTCATTTGGGTTGTTGTATATTATTGCTGGGAGATATAAGCAGTACTCATATGATTTCCTTGGCAGAGGACAACTGCGAACTAGTAACTGATTTCTCTCTATGCACCTTTTGTCTTTGTGGATATTAACCTGTATTCCTTTGCTGAAGTAAACTATAATGGTGGGTAGAAGAACTTTACTAAGCTCTGACTTCTTCTATTGAGTCATTGAACCTACAGGCAGTTTTGGAGAACCAACATAACAAAAGAGTGATTAACCTCACCATGTTAGTGACCACAAAACATCCCATTACATGAATATATTGTAATTTATGGATCCTTTATTAATAGGGATTTACTTTTCAGTTTTTCTGTTTTGTTTTGGCTTGGAATTTTGGTAATAGATAATCCTGTATGTGCAACGTTTTTAACTTATTGAAGTTGCTATTCTTATCTTTGCAAATGTCAAAGGTATGTTTACTTGCATTTCTCATTGCGTTTCATTTTTATTTGCATTTATTTGATTATGATAGTGAGTATCTTGCATAAAGACTTTTTGTGTTTCTTTTGAGCCTCATTTTTCTATTAGAGTACACAACTTTTTTATATGAATCTGTACTTTGTTCTGGATGACTTCAGCAGGTTGGTAAATAAGCTTGAATTACAAAATATTTTAAAACAAGTACAGTTATATTGCTGCTAGTCCCTAACAAAACTTGACCTAAATACTACAAAAGTGTTGCAAATAGGATTCTTTCAAAGACCGTATTAGAGAACACAAAATTCTTATACTTATTTGTATATATTGGCTGCTTTGAAAGTAGCTAAAATCATGCCTAGTCATTTTGTTTAAGTATTGATTTTGCTTAGCAAAACATTTCTTATTATTCTAAGGTATTGCCAAATAAATTTCCATCCCAGTTTGGCAAAAGCAACTTTCTGAATAATGGTTTTAGCAATAAAATGGCAAAGAAGTAGCTGTTATACAATTATGGTATACAATTTAAAATTAACAAAATTATAGATTGGGTATACTAGTGCCTTATACTTAACAACTGTGTACCAGTTTTTTTTTTAATCCCAAATTAACAATCAACCTCATAAAAATCAAATTCATTACATCAGATTCACTGAAAGAAACTTATTTAGGGTTACGCTCCCTTACCATGTGTGCCTGACATTATATACAATCAATTAAATTTTCAGTATGATATATATCCATGGCAATTGGCTAGTCTTCATAAATAATAGAGGAAGAGAGAAAAGAAAAACAGAAAGAGATGAGTAGTAGTGATATTAGTGAGCTGAGTACTTGAGGGAGCACAAAAATATTTAAGATCCCAAATCATCATTAATGAAACAGAAACACTATAATAAATAATATGTCTTTCAGCATATTTTTGTGAATTTTTCTCCTTTAAATAAAGTGTATATTACTCTCTGGAAGATAATTGTGTCTCATATTATTTCTGAAACTAGGACATTATTTTACAGGGGGGAACATACTACTCCTGATTTTTATTCTTATCATGTATATTAGTAATTATTTTTCTGTTTCAAATATTTTCCCATATATTTTTGCTGTTAAATTCATCAATGACTAAATTTGTATGCCGCTTTTAGAAGCACTTAAGAGAAGAATTTAATCAGTAAATACATTGGCATATTTTTATAGTAATTTACAGTTCACAAAGAGCCTTTGCTTCTTTCCTATGATGTCTTTCTGGTAAGCTCTGTATCCTGAATTTTTTAGGGAGAAGTAAATGGTGGCTTAGAGCGGTTACCTGCCCTATTCAGACTTGCAACTTGTACCATAAGTGCTACAGTTGTTGCTTTTGATTTATCCAATCACTTATTCACTCAATATTCTTGAGAACCTGTGATGTGTCAATCCCTCTAATAAATGGTAGGGATCATATATATATATATATATAGTGGGGATCATATATATATATATATATATATGGTGGGGATCATATAATATATATATACATATATATATATATTATAATGTGGTCTGTTGTCTTTAAGAGATATATATTTTAATAGAAACACTTAGCATGAAATCCTATCACTAAGAACTTTCTTGATAACAGAGAGATGAGAAAGCCGTGGTGGCTCAGGAAAGGAAAGATGGTGTATCTGAAGTGGGGTTGAGAGGACCATCAGTATCTAGCAGATGGCAATGCTCAGAGCCAGAGCACTCCACCCGACACGGAGGGGTCCAAGAAGAGAGGCTGCACTGTGCTGAAGAAGCCAGCCAAAACGAGTTAGCCACATCCCATGCCATTCCTTCACAATCTTGCAATATATGGAAAAGAAAATTGCCACTTTGATAAAAGCCCATTATCTATTGAACCCAAGATATATGCTTGCACTGTTGGGATTAACACATTTTGAAATTTTTAATTGCTAGCTTAAGTAGGTTTTTCCTTCCTGATTACATGACAATTAAGACCCATTGGACAAAGTTTAGAACTTACAGAAATTTAAAAAAAACAAAATCCTGGTATAGGTGTATGTACTTTTTCTTCCTATCATTTTATAAATAAGACTTCTGGCTATATAATTTATATCTTGCTTTTTATTTATAACATAAGTGAGAGGTTGTCATATAACTATTGCCACATTGTTGAAAACTTGTTTCTAGATTTTCCCTTTATAAACGATATGCTTCTAAGATTTTTTTGTATTGATTTATCATTATTTTGTTTTACTTATGTAGAATATTTTTTTACTGAAAGAGATTATCAGAAACAGAATTTGTGGGTTAAAGGAGTATAATTTTTTTTAAACATTTAATACATGTTATCAAATCTATCCTTCAGAATGGTCCCAGTTCATTATTACCACTAGCATTGACTTGCTGAAATTTCAACATTATTTACTCAACTTGTATATTATTACAGATGGGGAATAGTAACCCTATATAGTATCTGCTATTGATTTTTACTCAAAGTTTATTTTCTTTGATGACAGTATATAGAATGTTTTAATGACTTTTAATAGGGTTAAACCTATATCTTTTTCTTTGTGGTTTTTTCTATTAGTTTTTTGTTGTTGTTGTTGTTTTGTTTTTATCTTGAAAGTCACGAGGGAGTTTTAAGCAACAGACCTGAATAGCTATGGCAGCTATGGCAGGGGCCATATATATATATATGGGCTATGGCAGGGGCTACTGTAGCAACATGTGGCTTCTATATATGGGAATATACTAGTCAGAAGTTAAAATTCTACGCTGTGGGTTTGAACATATATGTGTTCAAGGAGGACAGGTTATTTTAAGATTATTGTGCTTGACTTTCCCCATTGTCTGTAAGATACAGGAAATACTCTTTTTTTTTTAATCCCCCCAAAAGAAGACAAAAGTCTTCATAAACTGCTTGTAACAGATGCTACTTTTAGAATGAGTAAGGTTACTATATAAATTAAAATCATTGCACAGTATACACAGCGGTAGGCTTGACAGTCTCTTCTTTTCTTTGGACTAATATTTTGGAATCTGTTCATTTAAACAGTGTTGAAAGACACTTCTTAATAAAGCCCATAGAAGTATCTACTCTCCTCACCCCATTTCTGTTTGTGGACAGAAGTTATGACAGAAAATACCTTGTTGGCTTGTCTGTGTCTCTGCTTTCTCCAGATGACATGTTGGCAGTTTTTCAGTGATCAATCCTAAGCCAGCCAGAGCAGAAACGAAGCCAGACTTCAAGTGACCTCTGTGATAAGAGGTGCCACCAGAGACTCTTTTCTTAGCCAAACTGCAAATGGAGGACACTAATTCATAGATCTTGTGGCAAGAAGGTTCTGAACTTCAAACTGTGTTTGACAATGTCCCTCTTGTATCCCGGTGAACAAAATGGAGCATGCTTGATGGAGTACACGGACACGTCGTGAGTTGGATCAGTAATAATGAGTACATTGAAAAAGTGTTCTGGTTAATAATTGATACCAATCCAGAAGCAGCTCAGTCTTGTTCCATGTTTTTGTCTGTGACTCATATAAAGATGTAGAAGGCTTACTCAACAAGTTTGTAGATGGTACAGTGGCTGCTGTAGTTGGTGACAGCTTCAGAATTTGAAAAGACTTCAAGAGGCTGTGGTATGATAAATGTAATGGGAATGGATATAAAATTCTGCACTGAGATTGTGTAACACCTCAGCTATAGATGCAGGGTATCGAAAATAGTGTGGCAACTGAGCTTGGCAGTCACTTTTTCTGCCTTATTTAAGCACGGCCCTTCAGCGTGAGACAGCAGCCTTCCTTGGAAGTTTATGAAATTCAGTCCCTATTATTAGCAGTCAAATGCCAGAAACAAAAGAGATGACAACTCCACTCTAGACTTTTAAGACAATGGTTACACTAAGGTTTTCAATCCTAGAGACATCCTTTAGGAGAAGCTTGACAAACTATAGCTCTCTGGAAAGAGAGTAAATAAGAAGTGAGTGGGCTTAAAGTCAAGCCCTCCATAAACGGCTGAGGGTGTTCATACTTTGCCTCCTGTGACCAGGGGCGGTTCCTCAGTTACTCTTCATTTTTCAAGACCTTGAAAATTTTGAAGACTACCGAGCAGATATTTTGTAGAATGCCCCTTAATTTGGCCTTCCCTGAAGTTTCCATACTAATAAATATAAATTATGGATTTTTTTAGCAAGAATTGTATAGCAGGGACATAGTGCCCTTGCTACTTCCCCCCTTTGTAATTAATACGTACATGTTTCTAGTAATTTCATCTACTAATTTTAGCATTTATTAGTACTTCCTGTTTGGAACAATTATTTTGATGTATCTTTCAAATGGTGATTTTCTATTTACTTCATTCCTTCTACTTTTATTAAGATCGTACTGTAAGAAAGAGCTTTCCATTTTCCACTACTTAATTATTAGTTCAATAGAGATATAAGAATAGTATAGCAATATTTATTTTATTCCATGAGTTACATTTCATTTTTCCTCTATATTTGACTATGGGAATTGCTTCAGATTGGCTCCTGTGTGCTCCTTTTAACATATGATCATTTTCTGGCACCCCAAGATGGTGCAGAATCTTCTCGTATTTTCCCTTTGTCCCAGTTCTTCAAAGTCATGAAGGATTTCATGGAATCAGCCATTTCTCAAAAAAATATATTTGTTTTACTGGAGAATGGCATTTACAAACCAATATTTGGATGTATGTTGATTACTACTGAGTTATTTCTTCTAGGCTCTCTTAGCACAGACAACTGGGAAACATAAGTATGTTTGTTCACACATACCTATCTATTTCTATATCTGCCTATCTGTAAATATTTTAGACATGATGAGTTCATGTTAATACTTCTGATTCTAGTCCAACATCACAGAACTGATTTTAACCTCATTCCTTCTCTTATTTGAAAATCCTTCTCCCACAATGAGAACCGTAGATCTTATTAGCCACAATATATTTACAAATTTATTTAGTCACAGATTACACATAAAGTAGTTGCAGTATTACTAACTCATACTCCTATGAAAAACAAACTAACAAGCGTAATGCACTGTGAGCAGTTCTTTTTTTTTTTTTTTTTTTTTCCTCCTAAGGGTATATAGTCAAAAGATTTTTTCCAAACTTATTTAGGTCAGTTCTTTTATTCCCTACTCCCTTTAGTGTAGTTTTGTTATTCTTTTGCAATATAGTTAGCTTAAATGGCTAATGCTTGGGTTACATTTTGGGCTCCTACATCTTCCTAGTTAGTTTTAATTGTTTGGGTTACATAAATTTTCTTGTGAATAACATCCCCCCTTATTTGAAACCTATCAGACTTTAAGTCCCATAGAAAAAGCAAAGAACTCAAAGAACAAAGACCTGAAATACGGTGACAAACACACGAGCTTTGAAATCAGAAAATTTATTTTCAATCCAGATTTTGCCACTTCCTGGGCAACTTTGGATAATTAACCTATGCAAACCCTGGTGTTCTCTTCTAAAGTAAAGATAATCACATAATCTTCCTTCTAAAGCAGTTGAGGACTAAATGATAACATCTATAAAGCACTTAGCAGAGTATTCCATAGTGGTTGCTATTATTACTGAAAGTTCCTGCTCACCTGGGAATAGAACAGTTGCAAGGAGCCTTCCTCTTCAGGTTGCTTCTCATGCCCATTTGACAAGGTCCTGCTATTGATGAAGGTTTGAGCTTTATTGCCCTCCTAGGAAGTCTTGATTGACCAGACTTGTGCTCTATCAGAATCATAGGAGCTGGTGGTTTACACTAGAGATCCCCAGACACAGATAGCTGATACAGCAGGCCTCTGAAAGGCAAGAGCTTTGTGTTTCATGCATTTAGATCTTTATCACTCTTAGTTTAACATATGGCATGTAGAGTACATCATTTTTTTCCGCTAGACTTTTATGGAGCAGGTTATTAAGTAGGAAGAAATTCTTATCTTCTTAGAATGCGTTTTCCAACTTCTGGTTTTGCCAAAATATTTAAGTTAGTTAAAAAGCACCAAATAATGGTTCTTACTTTTTTAAAAGGCTTTGCTTATTATAGCTCTGCAGTATTTCATTAACTTAAATTGTTTTTTTTATTCTGTGTTATGGCATTTAATACATAATGCATACCAGCTTCAAATAAAAATACCCAAAATGTACCTGCACAACAAAACACCTAGTTTCTCAAGGAAAGCACACAGGGAATGCCATACAAGCACGCATGCACACGTGTACATGTGTGGCATGCACAAACACAAAGAGAGAAATAATTGATTTACTCATGACATGATCATTTAAGTTTATATCACAGCAGCAACTAACAGTGAAGGTTTAGTGAATATTTCCTAAAAGAATGAATAGAAGAATTAATTACTTAATTAGGTAGATGTACGAGTATTATAAACTTGCACATATGTGTGTACATAGCTATACACTACATATTTTCTACTATGATTTTTTCAAAGCTCCTTATTACTTTGATATCACTCAAATAAGTTCCATCTTTTTATATAAATGCCACTGCTGCTTTAAGCAAATAGGGGCACCTAAATGACTCTACCAGATATCTCTTTTTCCTACAGGGGTAGCAGATGTACACAGGGAATTGGTTACTTAATTCCCCTAATCACCCATTTCTTTCCTTCCTCTTCATTCTGTGCTTGGAAACTTCAACATTCCCCAGTGTACTGAGAGCTGACCCTGGAAACTGGCAGAAACCAAAACCTTCTCTTGAAAGCAGCAGGCTCCATATGGTTGCTTCAAGCATGGAGGGTGACCCTGCCAAGTCTCCTGCAAGGGGATTTTACAGAGCAGAGAGGCAAACGTGTCCCTTTAAATGTTAGTCATCGAGCCAGAGAGAAGAAATCGCCTTCCTGATGAAAGGCAGTTAAAGTACTTTCCAGCCTCTGATCTGCAACCTATAGGAAGTTTTGTACAATGGCGGCTCAATGCCAAGCATTAAAAATAAATGTAATCATCAGATGATTAGCTATAAAACCTTCCCTCAAAAAACGATAGAGCTGTCAGTTACAATCAAACATCCATATGCATATTTGAGAAGAGCGAGACCAAGAATAACTTTGTGTGGATGAAACCAGCACTATGCGTGTGCGAGGGTAACAGAGGCTATGACATAGCATATGAAGTCAATGGTGGCGTTGTTATTATTTATACATGAGTAAAGATTACAAATGCAAGCCCCAGCTCAGATCTCTCACCCCCTGGATCTGTGAAACCTGTCACTCAGTCTCCCGCGGTGTGTCTTCCTGTCTCGGAGCCACTGGACCACCTGCTGCCAAGACTCTCATCTACTGCATTGCCCGAAGGCCTCCATGATAACAGCATTGATTCCAATGTACATCTAATTACTTCTCATAATCTATTCATTTCACAATAGTGTAGTGAAACATCTGTCACATCATAAACTCTTTAGTAGCCTTATCAAACCACCAAAACACACTCTGCTGCCAGTTGGCAGCTTCCTCGGTTTCCCATTTATTAATATGATGCAAACATTTCTAGTCCTTTTTGCAGCTTTAGATGAATTTCCCCAATGACCAGTGAAGCAGAACTGGGCAAACTGCAGTTTAAATGTCTGTATGTTACCCATTGAGGGACAAATCTGGATGTCATGCAGAAATCATCAGAATAGCATTGTTTCCTTGGAGGAATCGTTCCTAAATAAAGTTCTTTCATTCATAACAGTGAAAGACAGGGCTCCTTCCTTGGCTTCAATGTGTCTGATTAATTTACTAAAATAAGCCTCTGGGACATGATTGCCTTTGAGTAGGATACTGCACAGGAAAGCCTTTTGCCTTTGTGTGCCTAGCTTTACCTTTGGGGAAATGACACTCTTTCCCTTTTCTCTTCTTGTTAATTTCTCTCTTCACCCTTTCTCTTCCAGCCAATTCCCTTCCCTCTCTATTCTTTTGCAAGAAATCTAGTAAAGAGGCCCATCATGTCATAGTTGATTAGAAAATTCTGCCGCTGTTTTGTGATAAAGTCTACACAACGTTCTAGGCACAATTCAAATAGGACATCTCCCACAAAAAGGATGTCACTGCAGCCTGGTTGCTGGTGGACTTTCTTCAGCTCCTCCAGTTGGATGTCTCTTTCTTGGAGCAACTGTCCCAGGGAGAATTACTCAATCTTTTCTTTTTATACACATAACAGCTTGATGTCTCTATTCATGCACTTAATGCAATAATTGAGAATCCTTGTTGCGCATATCTGCCTTTTTCTGGATGCTGAATCCCTCAAGGATAAAGACCATGACTTTTTCATGTTTATATCTTTGGCAACTCACTGGGTGCCTGACACCCCAGATAATGTCAAACAGACACAAAAGATATTCTAAGTCACTTAAGGGAATTGAAAAATTGCCATTTCCAGAGCTACTTTACATTTATTGTGAAGTATAACTCCTTGTATTCTGCTTTAATAATAATAGCCAGTACTTACAGGGGCCACACACAATCCTAAGTTCTTCACATATATCACTTCATTTAATCCTACCCTAGGAGGTAGAAACTATCACAATTCACATTTTAGAGCTAAGGAACTGAGAAGCAGAGACACTAAATGCCTTGCCCAGGGTCACACAGCTGGTAAGTGGTGGGCTCAGCAGTCTGGCTTGAGTCCCGGCTCTTAACTCTTACACCATGCAGCCTCTTCAGTAGCTCATCTATCTTCATGTTAACTGCAGATGGTTCTCCCATCATCTGGTCAGTTTCTCTTTTTTTGGGCAATTCTAGAAGGTATGAGAGATACAGAGCCAATTTCCCAAGCTGTCCTTGTGGGTTTAAAGGATGTAGATGTGGCCCTCTTCATTGACAGGTTGCTTTGCCAAGTGAATTAAACACTGAGCTTCTATATTGGAATAAGAGGAGATGTTTGTCCCATCTGCAGAGGGAATTCAATCTTTTTACCACATTTCTAGTACAGATATGAGCAAATCATTACCTGTAAGAAATTTCTGTAGATATATTCCTGGAATCCACCAGAAGATATATTTAGTTCTTATAAAGCATTGTATATCCTTAAATAACCACTGGAGGATATTATTATCTTGGATTGGATTTAGTGCTAATGACCCAGGGAGAAGATTCTGTGTCATATTACACATCCCCTCAGACAATAATCCCTAGAGCCCGCAAGGGTCAAGGCTAAAGTGAAAATCAACTGTCTCTGTTTCTCCATATGTAGAGCTTATAGCTGCATGTATCAAAATAAAATATCATGAACTTAATGGGCGAGGTCTCCATTTTAGCACATCCCAACAAAATACAAAGATATGCAAACTATATATAATCTGGCCTGTTACAAATGGTAAACCCTAAAAGGACCAAGTTTTGGCATGGTAGCAGAAATTAGTACAAGTTTGCCTTCATGGTGCATCAGAGGAGTACAGATCTAGGGTGAAAACCACTGATCTGTACATGTCATTCTCTTGTAGTACAGGCAGGAGTTCAACTTGTTTTCACAGGAAGAATACATGCAAGAATTAGCCTAGTGTTAGAAGAAAGGTTGTAATGATCAGTGATTAAGAGCCGGGATCTTGTCTCAGATGGTAAAACACTTGGTTCTTCCTCTTAAGTGGGTGGTGACCTTGGGCTGGTCACCTCCTTAAATCCCAGTATCTTCATCGATCTAATGGGCATGATAACAGTATTAATGGGAAGAAACACATGAGGAACGTTTAGGATCATAGTACCTGCCATAGATAAATGTCATCCAATGTTATCATCTCCACAGGTGCAAAACATACTATTCACCTCCATGTTAAAAAGAAAAGGCAAGTGAAGATAAAAGAGTTAAAAGACAATACCATGATATATTCCATTTCCTTACATTTAAAATTAAGATTAAATAATGAGATTCCATAAACATTTCACTGATATCTTTAAAGGCTCTACTTTTTGAAAACATTAGCTAATATTTCTGAGAAATATCTGTAATATCATGGGATTTGATTCAACCACCTATGTTTAACTTTCTTCCAACCCTATATTTCTGAGAGCATTGTAACATGACAAGTCACAGATATTTCTCTGAAGGAAGAGTGGGTCTAGGTAAGTACAAGGAATTTCCCCTGTGAAACTTCTAGAAAGCAATGCAATATGGCCAAGTAATCAGGTCTAGACAAGGTGCCAAAGATGATTAAAGAGGCCAGTGTAGTAGAACAGACTCAGAAAACGGAGGAGCTGTCATGACAGACGCCATCAGAGGCGGCCCCAGAGCAAGTGAGAGAGAACTGAGCTTTTTTTTTTATTGGTGCATTGTACTTGTGCAGGATTCATAGTGAAACATTCATACATGCATGTAACATTACTTTGTTTTCTTCCTGTACTTAACTCCCCTTTCCCTACCTTCCTTTCTCCTCTAACATCCCTCCACTATTGTCTTGCTCCTAATTTTCAGGGGCTCCAGAGAGAGCTGAACTTTGAAGGGTGGGCAAGATGGTAATAAAAGAATTGAGTAGTGGAAAGTTACTCCTCCAAGAGAACAGCAACTTCTGAAAACTCCACATCTTTCTGATTAGTGTAACTGACGTATTCAAATTAGACCATGCCAGGAAACAAGCAGCTGTCCATTCTTGTCTGTTAACTCTTTCTAGTTCCTCATGTGCAAAATCAAGGTAGATTTGCCCACAGGAGAAGGAGAAAGTAATAGACAGAAGACCCACAGAAGCTAGTGCCACTCAACCCTTAGTTATCCTGGAGCCAGATAATAAATGTTCAAATCTCTGGCTATATGCCAGATGAAGACCTCTTCCTGGAAGCTGAGTTTCACTGAAGCCTTTCTGACTGCATAGAATGTTCAGAAATGCATTCCCCCACTCAAGTGTCCTTTGATTTATGGATATTGGAAGAAGTGATAGAGTAATACAGTTCTTCCATTCACGCAAAAAAAACAATTTTCTAGGAAGGTACAGAATAATGCAGGGTCTAGGCTCTTACACATTTTTTATACTTGCAAACCTATTTGTATAAATTGGAATGAATCATTCCACATAGCCCCATTCCAGACTCTAGTACTATAGAGTTTGCCATGAACACATTAGTTACATGCAGACACACAGAAATTGACTAGCTGATTAATAAGTTAAAAGAATGAAAAATGATGAGTTGCCCTTTGATAATTAGATTTGATTATCTTGACTTGTGGGAGAACTATGAAGGGAAGGGTGTGACCCCAGAATCATGGTCCTTCAATGTGGCTTCAAGAGGATTTGACATTTTGGGCTCCTGGCTGTGTTTTGAATTTATAAGGAGGCTTCCTCTCAACTACGTGACTCAGCTTTGAGACTACAGGTGTGCCCCTTCTCTTAACTGCTCCTCTAGAGCTCATTTCCCTTTCCCTGTCTCAGCATCTGCCTCCTCAGCCTGTAGCTCATTTCTGACAGGCAGATTCAGGTCACTGGCCTGTTTTGTCCAGGACAGTGGATAGAGCACTGGGAAATGCCACTCCTGGTGGCAGTCTTCTTATAGCAGTGCTAACCAGTGGAATCAGACCCCAGGTTCCCTCCAGCCACAAGGCTCTCCCATGTCCTGATAGGAACAGAAACAGCTGAGTGGATAATGCTACTTCAGAGATAGGACTCAGGTGGACAAAAAGGTAAAACGTTGAGAAATTCTGATCCCGACAAGAAAAATATCCAGGGTGACCAAGGTATAATGACAAAAATAATTGTATCACTGGGGATCAAGAAGAATACACATAAGAGGGACTAAGAAA
>PVLC010027432.1:0-12794 GCA_004027655.1 Graphiurus murinus
TGCAGCCAGCTTGACACCATGAAGAGGACGAGAGAATTGTAGAGACACTTATCTAGGATCCTGATATTGTTGAGCCACTGACATAGTCTAGAAACAACTCCAAATTTCTTATAGAAAGGAAATATCTTTTTGCTTTGTATATAACACTGTTAGTGAAGCATAAAAATAAAACAGTTTTGCACAGTCTACTTCCTGTGTCGTTTGTATAAATTGGTCTTGTACATATTTAAATTTATGTAAATTAAGAGATCAGAGAGAGTTTGCTCTAAGGCAGCAGAAGCAGCCTGCTTGGGACCTGGGAATTTTTCAGGTAAAGCTATATTTATCCAGTGAGTACTAAAAAAGCAAAAAATATTAGAAACCATAATATTGAGCTATAGAAAATATACAACCTTTTCATATTTCATATATATACAGTTATACATACAAATATAGTTAAGTTGATAATAATAATATGTTTATGTGATTTATATTTTTTCAGAGAAAACAGACTGAATTTAAATAAAGCATACACATAGGTGTACCCTATGGCTATTATGAATTTTTAAATAATATCAACATTAATGCAACTTCTAAACTTTGAAAATTAACTTTTACTCAATGCAATTAAAACTACTATTAGTATAGTTTGTCCCCCTTTAGCATTCCTAGTCCAAATATACATGCAAAGGAATGATAAAGAATTCTAGAACTTCTTAGCTGATCCTCAAAATCAATGGGCAAAATAAATAGGGTATGCTGGGGTCCGGCCCTAGCAGGAGTCCAGGGGTTTGTCCACAGGTGGGGAATGAGTCGAGGTCATGAGAATACACACAACAAATGTAGTGATGAAGCATATCTACTTTATTGTTCACAAGCAGCTGTTTTTATACTTTTCATTTGGCAGTGAAGCACATAGAACAGGAAAGTTTATGGACAGGTCATCAGACAGTTTGATGATAGCAAACTTGTTTTTTTTTTTTAAAGGTTATACATCAGTATATAATGATTTTATTTTGATTCTGGTACAAAGCAGTGTTAAAGATTAACAAGAAATAGGCCTATATCCATTGGTCTAAGCTAGGGAGTTTTTTCTAAACCATCTGTTGTTTCTGTCAACTATAGTCTGTCTATCTTTATTAATGTGTCCTGTGAAGCTCCAGGGAGACACTGTAGGAGTTGGTAAAGACTGCCTATGCTTTGATCCTATAAAGGGGTACCAGATACCTATATTCTTATAGTCTTCTTTACCCAGAGATATGATTGTAGACCTAAATCTCTTTGGCTTAGCTAATTTGTTTCTATATCTGTGTGCTGAGGGAGAACATAAGGTTGATTAGTAACTATATCCGAATTACCTTAGAGAGCCTGTTTTCTGACTAATGTTTGTAAGTGATCAGAGAATTCTTATGTTGTTTGTCTGAAGGCACTATTTTTTCAGCTAACATCAAGAGGTTATTATACAACAGGCCACCACCTGTTTTTAAGAAACTTTCTTTAATAATAAGTGTGAAAACAAGACCAAAGTACCCAATGTTCTCATAATATAACATAATGTAAAGCAGGATATGCCATGTATCCTTTCTTGGAAGTGTCTGCCTTGCAGGATTCCACCGGACTAACCCTTGTTCATGATCTAACTATTAAGGAGCTGTGGCAAGGGTACATGTATTATTCCAATTTACAGATGAGAGAGCAGCATCAGCAAGACTTTGTTCTTGTTCCTACAACTTGGGTGCAGCCAAACTGAGCTGAGGTTCTGACTTCAGACTCTGAGATACTTCCAGCATGCTACTGCTTGTTCAGGATGGAGTCATGTTCACTCCAACCCCCCCCCCCCCTTCCTCCCTCTCTTCTTCCTTCCTCATTGTTTGAACTGCCTTCTTTGGAGCTCTGACAAGAAGAGCAAAGTGTGCTGCCTACTCCTTTATAGGACACACTCTAATGAAGTTTTAATATAAGTACAATGGATCATCACCTTGTGTCCTACACAATGAGAAAATACACTGTCTTTGACTAGAATTATGGCCTGGCTTCCTTGGACTGTCTCAGAGCTGTGCTACAGTTAAAGAAATGCATCACAACTTGCATTTCTTAAAGAACACTGAAATTGTCTTATAGCTTTCAGCAACATTTCCTGAACCCCCTCTCTTCCTCATAATCTTTTACCTCCTCAAGCTACTGTGGAGGCTGCCTCTCTTTCAAACACATTCCTTTTAACTCTCACCCTCCACTCTTGGGAGCCCAAGTTTAGTATTTCTGTCCCTCTGCCTGTTCTCTGCACTCCACAGTTCTTTCTTGTCTTTTTCTTTATCTTTCCAATATTCTATATTATAGCAGTCAGAACCAGGGAAGAACCCTAGGATTCTCTGTGCTCAGTGAGAGATGGGAGATATTGCACCAAGACAGCATCCTTGCAATAGTTGCCTCTTTGCACAAAAGATTGCCTGTATCCCTAACAAGCCTAATGCAGAGCTTCATCCTGGGCTAAGCATAAACCAGTGTCAGGAATGAAATAGTAGCTCTGGAGGTGGCTCTCTGAAATCAAAATTCAAGGAACTCTTTCTCCTAGTGGCTCACAAGAGCCATACCTCACAAAAATTCTGGACACGGGATATTATTAATCTGGTAGGAAGAACTCTTGACCATTTATGATATAGAATCAGTAAATGGTACTGCCCCAATAGCTCTTTGGTCTTTAGGAAAAAGAACACTGAAGTGCTTATGAGTCCTGCTCAGTAGCCAGGGAGGCTTTTGTTCCTCCTTTGGCAGTAAACTGAAGTGTCTGGAAAATCCCCTGTGGTTGCAGAGTGCGCCAAGCATTTACACAGCTGTCCCCAGGTGCATTGTGATTCACATTGTAATTGGATCCCACTTGATCGGTAAATGCTATAATCAAAAGTTAAAAATGAATAAATTAGCTATAAATTCTTGGTATCTTCTGATTTCCTGGGGGCACCTCCTACAGTTTTGTGATCACAGGGAGGTTTGTATTTATTCCAGACTACTAATTATCCACACACATGATTTCCGGTTGTAAATATCAGATTTGATTGCACCATTATTTCTCCCCAAATTCTTGTTTTAGCAATGCAATTCCTTTCAAAAGAAAGATTACTAGCAATCCCCAAATATAAAATAGGTAAGTGCAAATGAACATGACTGCAATTTAGTCCTCATTTGGTTAAAATGTATTACTGTTTAAAGAACTTTGGGATGGATGTAGAGAAAAATCTCTGTTCTCCTCACGTCTATAATGATTTTGTGGTGTGAAGTCCGTGTTTTATATTTCTTAAGGTTTGCTGAGGTTCTTGTACATGCTAAGCAATGAGTCCATTTTTTTTTATTTCTTCCTTTTTCTTTCTTTTGTGTAGTCCTTAAATTTATACAGCAAAGGATAGGAAAAGCACAAAGAGGATTTAGAGTTTGGATCACAGTACTTATGTAGTTAAAAAAAAATAAAACTGGGGTCCAAATTCCAGGTTGGCCATGTGCTAGTGGTGGGACTTTGGCTATTCACTGAAAGACCCTCTGCACTAGGGTCTGCTTACACAGTGTCCCAGAACACGCAGGTGCCCAGCTTTCTGGCCAGAGAGGCCCCAGGCTGCTTCTGTTCCCCTGCTGTGACTGCCACCAGCACATGTGTGCCCTGAGGGAAAGAGGCAGGACTCCAAAGGAGCAGCAAATGTAAGGATGGAAACCATTCAAATGGGTTTCTTTCCAGGGGACTTGTCAACAGAATGTGGAGAATGTGAGGCTGAGAGGGAGAGATACCCGGAGAGTCCAGGGGCCTTTGAGAGGAAGACCAAACACAGGGAAAAGGATTTTTAAAATACTGCATAGTTTATATTTTGGGTCTCTATTAAGCCACCTCTAGAAACAGTTTGGAATTACATTTAATTATGTGTAGCCTTATAAATATGTTTCTTCACATGGGAAAATGTCCAAGATTGGGCTATAAGGGACTTGGTGATTTATAGGTGAATGAATGAGTCCCTGTAGGGTTATTGCAGACTTCCATTTGATATCGATGTGTTGCTTATAAACAGTATTCAAGTCACACTGCCTCATTTAACCAAAGTCCTCTGGCTTTCATTTTAACTTCTGCTCTTGATCCACATCCTGAGGAAATCTGTTCCTCCCCCACCCAACACACACACACATAGAGAGAGAGAATGAAAAAGAGATAAAGAGGAAAAGGAAGATAGTGTCAATCAAAATAGAAGAATAAAATAAGTCTATTTGAAAAAATATATACTTTGAAAGAGGGTTTCCCCCTTATTTTTAAACATGTATTTTTAAGCATGTCCCTCATCATAGAACAAAAGTTAATTTCTTTGAAATCTTATTTAATTTTGCAAGGTAAATGCAAATCTAACAAAGAAAATCTTGAATTTTGAATTTTCACTGGCACAAAAGGGAAAGAGAGTTCCATTGTTTCCTTTTTTAGGGGAATTTACTTTAGAAAACTTTTAAGTGTGTTCTTTCTATGCTACTTTGACAGGTATGTAAATCTTTAAAAAGCTAAATAAGCCTTTGCCAGCTTGATACCCTATGCATGTGTTTCGCAAGGACCAAGGAGCCATCTCTCTTTTAAACTTTCAAATATGTTAGTACATCTGCTTTGAATACACCAATTTTATTTTATCTATCTATCTATCTATCATCTATATTTATCTGTCATCAATCATCTATCTATTTATTTTTTGTGGTACTAGGGATTGAACCCAGGGGCATTTTACCTCTGAGCAATACCCCTAGTCCTATTTTTTATTCTTTTATTTTGAAACAGGGTCTCACTAAGTTGTGGAGAGCCTGACTAAGTAGCTGAGGCTGGCCTCGAGCCCTGGTCTTCTGGTCTCAGTCTCCTAAGTACTGGAATTACAAGCGTGTACCACCACACCTGGCTCTCAACTTTATTTTTAACAGCACTCGACATGCTAACCCTTAAAACAATGGTAAAAGATGATAACTCATTTGAAGTTATTCTCAAAATGTGACAAAACTTCCAGAGTTATTTCTTAGAAACATAAATATCAAGGAAGATAGAACTCCTGTCTTCCCATCTTCAGGGGGATCTGACTTACGAGACAAGGACTCCAAATTGTAACTACCTACTTGTCATAGAGATAGGAGAACTTGTATTATCCCTTTGGATCAAGGCAACTAGTGGACACAGTGGCCAATCCAAAGAAAGAGTCAAATTTAAGACAAAGTATGTATAACAAGTGGTGTGGGCAGTCCTCTTTGTGAAGACTAGTTATCTTTTGTCTTGAGAATATGTATGTAAGTGGTTGCATTTTTTGGGCCATATAAAGAAGTGAGACTTCTTTCGTTTTTTGCAATCTCTTGAGTGGGTTGCCTGTGATACACATAAAATTATGATTTAATGCTTATTCAATAATAGGACTGTTTTCTTCTTCTTGTGCTTTTGTGGAGTGGTCTTTCTGGATTGGCGGGCTTTGTTTGTGATTACATTTTCCCAACATTCTATTTTGTGTCTGTCCATTTTCACTTCACTCCTCATATATGTAATCATGGACACAGGGGTTTTAGGACACCTGGCAAACACTTGGATAAAGAAGCAGCTGTAGATTTGAGAAACAATTTATACAAGTCAAGGGTATAGGAAAGAAAGATGGAGGGGAATAAGTAATGTAAACAAAACTCTGTTTTGGTTATTGGATTTTTAAGCCCACAAATATTCCATTTGTATTTAAGTGGCACAACTCAGAGGGAAAACAGGGAAAGCAAAACCAGAGTTTTGTTGCACAGGGGCCTCAGGTGCATTTTTTGAGTTTGATGCTTTCATAGTCTAAAACTACAGACAGAAAACATTGTGGTCCTTCATGGATGCCACATATGTCCAGGCCCTTCAGAGGTTTACCCTGCTCTGAGTGGGACAGGAAAAGTTCTGTGAAGGTGGCTGAGTCAGTACTCAGAGAATATTCCAGGCAATTTCACAGGCACCTCCACATTCCAGGTGAAACCCATGACTCATCTTCACCATGTGATGGGGTTGAAGTGATTTGAGGAAGTAAAGGGTGTGTGCACCACCAATTTGTCTTCTCTCCTATACAGATGGCTGTATTTGAGGGATTCCAAGATAAAGTTGCAAGAAGGGAGCTACATAATTAATTAATAACTGACTGGAGTAAATTGATACAAAATGATTAACCAACCAAAATTAGATTGTTATGTGAACAAAAAAATTACTTTGTTGTATTAAATCACAAAAATGTGTGGGCTACTTGTTATTGCAATATAGCATAGCCTATTCTAATACAAGCAGGGATTCTGACACTTGCAGAGGCAGGATTAGAATGACTTATTATCCAAGATTTTAAAAAAATTGTAATTAATATGACACTGGACTAGAAACTCACATAAACTACCTAAGCCATGCAATGCTTAAATAGCCTAAATATCTGATTTTAGCCTAATAGGATGCACTGAAAGAAATTAAGGCTTTCTTCTCTATAATGCCCATTATCTCACTGAATAGTAAGCCTGAGAGCAAAGCTCTTACATTTTAATACATTTTTTTAGTAGTCTTCTCAATTTCTTGTTGTCAAGAAGCACTGACATGTTCCCTGCCCATAGCAGACAACTTTCACTCTTGATGTCATGTTGGTGGATAGGAACTGAGATCTTCCTCCAGGTCTAGTCTTTCATATGAAGAGTAGTGTTTCTAAGTATCCTTTGGTCTATGTTTCACCTATAAATATGAAAAGATGCAAAGAAATAGGAAGAGGACCTGCCATTCTCATTTCCTCTCCAGCCCCATAATTTCTCTATTATTTTAAACAGATTGATATTATGAATACACATTATTTTCCCAACTATAATAATAATTATTATTAATTATTAATATATCATATATGTTATATTATAATATAATAATTATATTATTAATTATTAATATATTAATTATTATTATTATTATTATTATTATTACCATCATTTACACCTCAGACCTATCAATAGTCAGAGGCAGTGAACCAGAAATCCATTTAAGGATGGCTGAATCTCACCAATATCAGTCAGGCCTGGCTGGAAAATAATAAAGTTGACTTTTATTAAGACATCAGTCAGCAATGAGGAGTCTGCTCTTCATTAAAAATCTGTGGACTTTGTGGAGAACAGGAAATTCCAAAGTCTTTGCCTATTAGGGCTCACAGGGGAGGCCTCCCTCCCACACACAAGTGTTCGTGCATGACCAGTGCATCAGTTTCTGAGTGTGTTGCAGTCTAGACTCAGGCTCCTCTGGCACAAGGGAAGCCCACTGGTTTGATCTGGCAAAGCATTCATAACAGACTAGCTAATTAGAGATAGGAACCAGTGAGGATCCTAGGCAACTGATGAGGATTCACAGAGGAGTGAGAAATGGCTCCTTGTTCTCACTGCCTCATTTTATAGCACAAAAGATTAGAGTCACAAATCCAGAATTACTGTAATTAATTAACAAGGAAGTAAAGGATGTGTGTGCCACTGACTTGTCTTCTCTCCTATCCAGATGGTGTATTTGAAGGATTCTAAAACAGAGTTGCAAGAAGGGAGCTACCTAATGAATAACTGCTTGGAATAAGTAATTGTGGGTTTGGATGCACATGGGATATTGACTCAGAGATGTGATAAAAGGAAGACTCTTCGATTCTTGCTTTGGTCCATTTACCTGCTGCTCCTTCTCCTTCTCCTCTTTCCAAACTTCCATCACCAAAATCAAAAGAAGTAGATTTCAATCTTCATTCTGGGTATCGGGGACACATCATTTGTGCATATATGCTTTTTTTGAATCCTGTGTTTGGTCTTTAAGAAAGGGAATGTGTGGACCATTACTCAATTTTGCTACCGATGTGTAATGAGTCCTTTTAAACTTATGAATCTAGGGCAGGAGCAGAGGCCCTCCTTATAAATTGAAATCTAATGTACATACTCCATATTATTCCTGCTTATAAGAACATGTTGTTGGGAGAGTGAATTGTAGCTTAATGTTTTACCTGGCAGAGCATCAATCAGCTGATTTTTTAACTCTTTTTGCCTCATCCTTGATTGCTGCTTTTTACTGTTTGTGAAATGCAACTGATAGTTTTTAGTGGATCAATAAACTATTATCAAAAAAGATCTCTTCCTACTTATTTGTATGTAGATCAGCTTAGTCTTGCTCCTAATGGAGCAGAAATATCTAGTCTATGTCAAGCCATCAATTAATCTTTGTTTTCAGTGAGCATAGCCTGCATGTTTCCTGTCTGTACTGTGCACTCTTGCTTGACCTATTCCTGGCTAGGAGCTGAAAAGATGGGAAAAGATACCTATTTAGTTGTACTGTATCTTTCATTTAATGTAGCAGAATTGTCAGAAGGAGTTAGCCCCCATATTTTGGAGCCTACGTGTCTTTTGTCCTCTGTCCTTGTCTTGTTCAACATTCTCACTTCTATAATTCAAGACAACTTAGATGAAGGAAGATTTATTTGCTCACAGTTTCTTGGAGTTTCTGAGTTCAGTCCAGGTGAGGCTAGGATCTATGGATCTCAGGGCACGGCAGCAGGAAGCAGAGAGAGGGAGAAAGCAAGGCTCTGCTCTTGCATCATGAAGTCTAGAGACAGAGAGCAAACCAGGGGATCCAAAGACACAAGCACAGTCCCTAAGGCCACAAGGAGATCCAAAGACACAAGCACAGTCCCTAAAGCCACACCCCCGGGACCCACCTCCTCTAGCCATACAGCATCAGCCTAGGTTACCAGCCAGATGAATTCATTACAGTGGATTTATCTGCTGATGAGATTATAACCCTCATGAGTTAATTATATTAACCCTGAGCATTAACAAATGAGCCCTTCAGGGAGCATTCTGTATCTAGTCATGACAGTCCTCATGACAATTCCTCTATGGGAATACCATGTGGACTCCAGGGGTTTCCTTTTCCATAATTTACAGTTGGGGAGGAGCGGTGACTTAGATGTATAAATTATCCATTCTCAGTTCTGCTCTAGTCTTCAGGAAGTCAAGTACTACAAATCACTTCACCTGGGCTTCTGGTTAGTTTCAGCTGCTGGGAAGCACTGGGAAGAGGGTGGGGAGTGGCAGCAAACAGAGTCTGGGATAATTTTCCCTATTTATCAGATTCCCCACAGTTTGGGTACTGACTGCCTTTCTTCAGACCACAGTTCTTTTCAGTTTCTTTTCCAAGGTCCTCATTCTCATAGGATTCATGTAATATCAGTTCTTCTTTTTGGTCCATCAGACTTAGGGGTGTCACAACCTTCCTGCTGTTGCTAGTCCCTGGGTGCTTCATCTTCACTTGTTTCCTTAACCTTATCCATAATTGTGTAAACAGTCTCTTCATTCAGTTCAGTTCAATACTTTGCATTTATACTATTTTCCCACCGGGACCATGACTGATAAAGTAATTAAGCCAGCTGATCCTTCCCCTATAAGCTCATTTATTGCAATGTAATTTTAACTGAGAGTAAATCTTTGAAGCATTTGTACTGTCCTTAATGATGTAGAATTTAGATTACTAGTCAGGGAAGGGAAAGTGCAAGTATATGTTCAAGCATTTCTGGATCCATGGCAAAAGTAACTTCTTAGTACTGGGAAAACAACATCATTCTCACTTTTCTACCACATTTCCTGGCTCATATCAGACATTCAGTAAATCGTTGTTAAATGAGAGAATGTTTGAATGAATGTGCACAATTTTATCTCTTTCATGTTCATATTATATATTATATATATATATATAATATATATTATATATATATGTTTGTATTTTTCCAAATACAATAATCAGTACAAAAAACATTTTTTATAAAATCAATAATAAGCTAGTCATTTCTTATTAATGAAAACAAGTATTTAATGGATATATAACAGTTTAAATGACAATAGATCAGCCCTCTTCATTATCTTTGCTAAGAGAAGAAATGGTTTTATCACTTGGAGAAAAACAACAACATGAACAACAACAAAAAACTTTTTTTTTGATAGTTGCTTAATGTATGTGTCTTGGAGACTAAGCAGACAATACACAAATGGTGCTATTTCAACTTTTAATCATTTTTTTAATCATAGGTGTGCCACTCTCCCCATTAAGTAGCCAATGCAGGAAGCCATATTGCCAATTATATCACTTTCAAACATGGACAGTAGTAATAAGGTTGCTGTTAGATTCTGTATCTGCAAAATATGCTTGTTCAAGTGACTTATTTCCTTTGTGTGAAAGTGGTTGGACAAAGGGATGCCTAGTTGAAGAGACCAGTTGTGAGAGGAATATTTCTGCATATTACTGCTTTGGCTACGTGAATCCTGAAATCAACCAGACTTTGGCTGGCCTCAGGGGACATTTCCATGACCAGCTAAACCTGGTCTACGGAAGACACGAGTATGACACCTACTTACATCAAAACTTCTCAGTCCACTTTCCATGCCTAGAATCCCATTCTATGGCAGTAATTCTCAAGGTGTGGTTTCAGGAAGCATTAGGACCACCTGGAAACTATAAAAATAGGAAATTTGGGGCCCTGCTCTGAAATCAGAAACTCTGTGATCAGATTCCAGAAATCTATGTTTCAATCAGCCATCCAGGTGACTATGATGCTGACGTTCAAGAACAATTGGATTCAGGCACGGATCCATATCAGACATATTCACTGATGTGAATGTGAACTTGGAGTAGGTTTAATGAAGGATGAAAAGATATAATAGGAAGGACCTGAAGTGGGAAGACAGAGTAAGCTTTATTTTATCTACTAGTTTATCTTCTTCACAGTGAAAGCAGTCTAGCTAAGAAATACCTGAACATCATGGTGAGTTTAAAATGGTTATTTGCTTATCAGGGAATGAAAAATGAGATGAGGAGGGACTACAATGTCTTGGAGGGAAACTGTTCCTTGACATGCATGTATGTGACATCCCTAAGATAGGGGGAGGTATCTGTGAATCACACAATCCTCCTCAGACTCCCCAGACTTGGCCCAGCCAAGCTGGCTCAAGGCCCTTCCCCAGCTAACTCTGCAAATACCCATAAGGTCTTGGCAGTGTGGAATCTGTCTCTAATGCCAAAGGATCAACACCAAGGCAAGGTCTTATATAGAGAAAGGTGATTGTGGCAGGAACTGCAGAACATCCAGTATTTATGAGCCTTGGTGATGGAGCACTCCTTATCACCAGCACTGGGAGGGGAGAACAAATCTCAATAGCCCTTTAGTTGCTTCAGGTTTGAGCCTTTAAAATATCACTTTGTCTTTGGGAATGGATCCAACAAATGATCCAGCTATACTAGTTCTGTGTATCTTTCCAAAGGAACTGAAATTTGAATATTATAGTAATACATGCATATCCATGTTTATAGTGGCACAATTCACAATAGCCAAATTATGGAATCAACCTATATATCCATCGATAGATGAATGGATTGCAAAATTATGGGATATACACACAATTGAATTATGCTTAGCAATAAAGAAGAACAAAATAATGTCATTTACAGGAAGATGGATGGACCTGGAGAACATTATGTCAAGTGAGATTAGCCAGTCACAGAAAGTGAATGGTGATATATTTTCTCTCCTATGTGGAAGCTAGGGAGTAATTGGGATACAAAAGGACTTTAGACAATGGAGAAGAAACCCCCGTGGAAGGAGGGAGGTGGTCCGGGGAGGGAGGTAGAGTGGGGTGAGGAGGGTGAATTAATAAAGGAAATATTTCCATTGATGTTATGTGCATATGTGAGAATACCAGTACCGATCTCAGTGTCATGTATGGGGAAGGGGAGGGAGCCCGGGGTGGGGGAAGATCTCCAAGTGCTGTGTGCATGTGTGTCACTATCACTTTGAAGTACATTATGGTGTGAGACTACAATGCACCAATAAAAGTATTAAAAAATCACTTTCTCTGTGTGCCCTTTTAATATTCAGGGATGCAAAGTCTCAGATGAAGTAGCATATTACAATTATCATAGTTATAATTACTACAATTATTGTTATAATCAGAGCTGAGACTCATTAAGCACTGGCTTTGGGTGATTAAGGTGTGTGAGAATCTATGGAGGTACAGAGCAGGTCCTGGTTCAGTACATCTAGGTTAGGACCTAAGGTGATGGCAATAATGCTGAGTTCCTGGACCACGCTGTGAGTTACAAGGGCTTGCGGAATGACAACTATCACATGTTCCTCTTCCAACAGAAATGAATAGAGTGCAAATCTTATTTGCTCCTACAAGAAAGAAGCTGTTTTCTCTGCTTGTTTTGCCAGTTTCTCTGGCAAAAGATCTTCCCAGTGGCATAATACTATGGCTTTGTCGACATCACATGAGCAGGAGTCATGGGATAGTTTGTGCTGCAATTATGCATGGCAGCTGAAGAATAAATGGGCATGCCTGGCCTGCTCGAGATTCAAAATCAGAAGTCACTTTTGATTAATGGTAGAATAATTAATCTTCTCTTATAAATTGCAGAAGCTTAAATTATGAAGTTGGCTTTTATACTGTAGAATTTTTTTAGAAGCAATCTGTTAGTTAAAGCAGAGGGAAAGCAATTAAAGGGTCCATTGCAACCAGTATGTACTATAAAGCAGAAAGAATGATACTTAGCAAGCATCTGGGAAATTAGGCCAGTACATTCAGATTTAATTCAACAGGGTCTGCCAGACCAGAAGTTCTGATTGCCAATTAAGATATAATGCTGACACTTACTAGCTACTGAGAATTAGATGAAGAACTTCTAAAAATTGAGTTGCTAACACTGTTTTTGCATCCTGATGGGATACTATCCTTTGCTTCTCAGTGGTTGTGACACATCAGATTTTCTTCTTTCA
>PVLC010027433.1:0-21876 GCA_004027655.1 Graphiurus murinus
CAGGTGTGATAAGTTAAATGATTCTCAGGGTTTGCTTCAAAATGGTACACGGTGGGCAGTGAGCAGGAATATAGATGAGATAAATGGGCTACAAGACTGAGATGATACTTATTGAAGCTGGAGAATGGGTACATGTGGAAGTATTATATTAGTCTCTCTCCTCTTGTCTAATTTTTTTCTGTAATAAATATTTAAATCTGTAGGGTCAGATTTGCTAAAGTCGTATTTGAAGCTATTTTGTTCAATGGTTAGTATCTAGTCAACTACTCATTTTCTTTCTTTTTGGGTTGGAGTAAATGTCATATTTTCATCCTGGCCCACCCATTCCTCTGAAAAGACTTGTTTGTTTATGTTCAAGTGACATTGGGTGGTAGCAAACAGGTGCCACTCCACGATGCCAGCTGAAAGGAAACTGTTAGCCTTCAAGAGGAGTTCGTGTTTCCCTGGAGGTGGATGGGGTTTTCCCCCTCGGAGTTATTGGAAGGATCTGGCTGGGGTGGGAGGTTGCAAAAAGAGGGGATTATTGTTTAAACGGAACCCTGTTTCTAGCCTTAAGTCAGGGGAGAGCCATTCTGGTTGCATTCAACATTTCAAAGAAAAGTAACAATGCTCTCAGAGCACTGCTCTGTACAAAGCAGCTCATTATTGTAAATGTGGGGCATGTTTAGACTGCTAAGGAGAATCATAAAAGTACAGCCTCAGCTGCAAGCTCCTTTGGCAGTAAACATTGTCCTCAGGCCAGATAGACTTCTGGGCAGCCCCAGCCCCGGCAGCCTGAGTGGAAAGCTCGCCCGATGATGCCAAAACGAGGAGAGTGGAGTTATGAAGTATAAATGTGCACAGTGAACATTATCTGCAAGGTCTTTTATGTTAAGGAAATCATGACACCTGCCAATCTTTCAAATTCCAAAGGGTAAAGCAGGAGGCCTAGTAGGCTGTCATTGAACATGACAAGCTTAATGCCAAGTTTATAACAGAAAAAGGGCAATCTGATTGTGGTTTATTCAGTTTTGTGTTGCTGGTTCCGTAGGAAGGCGCACACTCTCTCTCTTTTTCAAAATCTAATTTATAAAATTTGAAATACCAAACGGATTCTTTACATATCTCCTGAGCCCCTACTCCTCTTCACCACCCCCAATCTCTCCTTTAGGGAGCAACCCCTAAATCCTTCCAATTTAGCATCTTTGTGAGACCAGACAATTGTTTGAGTTGAGCATTTCCTTCCATTGTTACAGAGCTGTTTCTAACTCCAAACATTTCTGTTTAATTACTGCTCAGACTGTTACTCTATTTCCGCGTAACCTGCCCCTCGCTTGAGCCCATTGGGCTGAAGAAAGAATTACTCCCCGTGCTGTTCCTTAGCCCTTCTTGTTCAGATCTGTAATTGGCCCTGTGTTTTTGACTTTTTGCTAATAAGCAGCTTACTTTCTCTCCCCCTAGACTCAACCCACCACTTTTGTTTCATGAATTTTACAAAGGATTTTAATAGATGCTTTAGGCTATGCAAAATGTTATATGAAGGGAAGCATTAATGCAACAGCCTTGACACAAAGGACGTGTGAATGGCTGCTTATCATTACAGTCAGGTCTCAAAATTTTCATTAGGAGTTCTGGAGGACAAAAGAAGAAAAAAAAAAGTGCAGCTATATGAAGGAATATTAACCTATACTGTGTAACCAACTGTAATTGCTTAGCATTTTGCATTAGCTCTCTTCAGACGCGGCCTCTCATTATTTTTATACATACATAATAACTGCTTATTACCGCGGTATAGCTCACGCCGATGCGTCGTGGATAAGGCTGTGTCAGCACTTCCAATATAGGACCCACTTTCATAGGTTTTAAACAGCTGTAAAATTTGCCTCCAGACCAAAGATTGGTAATCAACTTTCCACCTGGAGAGGGGGTTTTGTTTAATGTTAAAAAATAAAAATTAAAAAAAAAAAACCCACACCACTTTCATCAAGAAAAAAGTTTGCTTGTTTTAAATTATGAACGTAAACCAAATGAGTGAACATGCTTAAGATACTTTTGAATTTCTAAACATGGGGGTTTATGGAACCTAACTCTAAAGTGTGCTTTTGATGACAAATATAAGTAAGTGAGTTATAAGCAGCCCCCAAATTAAATACCACATCCATAATAGACTTTATTGAAAGTATTTACATTTCCAAAAGGTTGCATTTTATGCAATGGCATAATCCATCGTTTTCAAGGGGAAATAAAATGCTTTTCAGTTTTAAGTGTTAAGGACTGAAAGGTTTCCCACTATATAACAATATATGGATCTTGCAGGTTATTTTGAAATTCTGTTTTCTGAACATCTCTGAGCAAACTGGTTTTGACTAAGGGAAGAAAAGTAGGAATTCAGAAAAATACTGAAGTCCTCAGGTCTTAGCAAGTTGAGAATTTGTGAAGACTAAGTGGTAGATTTGAAATACACAAGAAATGTATTTTTTGTGTATTTTTGGGGCTTCTGGTAGAAGTAATTCCAAGAATGATATTATTAATATTTATTGACTATGTAAAACAGTACAAAGTTTTCTCAGTATAAAAGTATTTCAAAGCCGGGCGTGGTGGCGCACGCTTGTAATCCCAGCATTCGGGAGGCTGAGACCGGAGGATCTGGGTTCACAGCCAGCCTCAGCTACTTAGTGAGGCCCTCCACAACTTAGTAAGACCCTGTTTCAAAATAAAGAATAAAACATAGGGCTGGGGGTGTAGCTCGGAGGTAGAATGCCCCTGAGTTCAATCCCCAGTACCGCAATAAATAAATAAATAAATAAATAAATAAATAAATAAATAAATAAATGAATGTATTTCGAAATCATGCTCAAATAAAAATAATGAGCTATATCATCGGCATTTTACTTTTCAATGTTCCCAATTCATGTGTTCTGAGTTAGCTGCATTTGATTCTTAAGGACATGGAAACTACACAAGAGAACGTCATTTCTTGAAGTTATCAGAGAAACACTTTTAAGGGGTGAATGAGAACTTCTATGAAAATTTTCTTATCTTAGAGGACTATTTTGAAAATGATTTTAAGCAAATTGGTTCTATTGCAAACATGGGAAATACATCCTTAAACACTACATTTGTGAACAATAGATCAAATCTATCAATACTAATGGGATAAAATATAGCATGAATCTTTAATTCTCATTGAGCCCCTCGTCTTCTCATCTGCTTCTCTCACCCTTTAGCTCAAATGACAAGGCCAATCTTAGCTACATTTCTCAGATTTAGCTGATTCCCTGACACAGTCCAAGAAGTGCTAAACAGGAAGAGTAAGAGATACCCATTTAAAAGTGCAAGCCCACTTAGAATAATATCAGATTTGATCAAGCAATGTATTCTACTACTATGTCTTGAAGTGACAGCTTACAGAAGGTGAGGACATGGAGTAAAAGTGGCTCCGGGCACAAAAGCATTAATGTTTCATGGTGTTCGTGCAGTCAGGAAGTAGCAGCTCTGCCCCTAAACTGCAGGAGCGCTGGGCTCCTGGCTGGCATTTGTGCACTGACTCTTCTGCAAGGGAAAAAGCTGCAACTTGTTAGTACAGTTCCAGTAAACAGAGTGCTGGCCTCACATAGCTAATTAGCTGTGGCCCCGGCTCGCCTGTGCTGTGCAGTGACACTCTAATCAGAGATGATTGTCATCAGATATCACAGATGTCTCTCTCGCGCTGCTCAGCCCAGGCAGGCGCTGGTGGGGCTTAGAGAAGGAGCACTGGAAGCTGCTCAGAGACACCGGGTCTCTGGTGCCTCAGCTGTGGCTGGCAGGCAGCTTGTCACTCTGCCCGCTGAGAGGGAGGAAGCAGGGTTAGGCGGGGGTGGGGGTGGGGGGTGTCCTACCTGTCGGGTGTTCTGGGAGGCAGTGATGCAATCAGTTTGAAAGGAGAGGTTTCAGAACAAAAACCTGTAACTGAAGCTACTCAGGACTTTTTCTGGGCCCCCTGGGATTCTTCGGAGATGACAAATGCTAATTCTTTCAATTCATTACGTATTTTTTAACTGAGTAGCTGAGAGGGCTAAAGGAACAGGCTTAAAGATTTACAAGGTACAATCAAGGATGCGGTAAGGGAAATGAAGCAGCACTCCAAGAGGTGTGACTTGACCCCTAGAGTGGGAGCTGGATAAACCTATAACCTCCCCTGGCCCTCTCGTCCTTGTCCTTCTCACTCCACCCCATAGGTATAGAGACTCTCCCTTTCGTTTTCTGACCCCGCTGCCTCCCACCCAGTTCTCCGCAGCAGCCCTGTACTGCTCTCACTGGGGTTGCTAGTGGTCCTTCACTCTGAAGGACCCTCAACCTACTTCACTTCCCTTTGAAATAACAACTGCCATGCTCCCTCCATGTTCAAACCCCCCCCCCTTCCCAGCACTCTCTCTGCTTCCCCAACTGTTCCTTGGGCTCTTTGTCCTTGTGCTGTCCCTAACACCGGAGCTTTGGGGGCTCCAGCTCCAGTCCTTGCCTGGTGCCTTTCTTGTTTGTTTGTTTGTTTGTTTTTTCGGTACTAGGGATTGAACTCAGGGGCATTCTACCTCCGAGCTACACCCCCAGTCCTATTTTTTATTCTTTATTTTGAAACCGGGTCTCACTAAGTAGCTGAGGCTGGCCGCGAACCCAGATCCTCCGGTCCCAGCCTCCCAAATGCTGGGATTACAAGCGTGGGCCACCACACCTGGCTTGCCTGGTGCCTTTCTCTACTGCCATCTCCTGCACAAGCTCATCTACTTATGGCTCCACCCTCCAAGCCCAGTCCTGGATGTCCTATGCTCCACGTGTTTACTGAACATCTTCATCAAGTGCCCCATGGATATCCTCTGTTTAATTTGCCTCAAACTATAAACTCATTAATCCTTCATCCCAGACCTTCATACCCTGGGGTGCTCCCTCTCAGCCAAGTCCTCCTTTATTCCTTACAACTCATTGATGACTCCATTCTCCATTTGAGTCACTTGAGTCCAAAAGTGGAAACCGCCCTGGAGCCCTGCTTCCTAAAGCCGTACGCTCAAAGCCTGTTCATGTCTTTCTTCTTATTCCTAGATTCATTTCTTCCTCTCTTTTTCCTCTGTCTCTGCCTTTTTAAGGCTTTTGTTATGTTCCCGCTGGGATAATTCTTGGTTCAAAAATCTCTCTCATCCTGCAATCAGAGTGATCTTTGTAGAATGCAAAGCTGATCCTCATATTTCCCTTCTCAAAACCTTCTACAGATCCCTAAACCTTGAGGAAGGTCTGACATACAAGGCTCTCTGGCCCCAGCCTCCCTTCCTAGATCCACCTGTGGCTGGCCCTCACAGCTGCTAGGGGCTGTGGGTTTTCCCACTATCCTTGCTCTGGTCATACAGTCTTTGAATATGCATAAAATAACCTCCCTTGTTCTTCCAGACACAGCTCAAAGCTTTCCTTTTCTAGGATCCCTTTCCTGACATTTCTAGCAGAAGAAAACGCTACTTTCTAAGTGCTCCTAGAATCTCATTTTTATATTTTTATTGTAGATCTAATCATGCCCCCGTGAATGTTAACGTATCTGTCTATCTGTCTACTCCCCTTGTCTGGGAATCCTGGAGAGCAAGTAATGCTCATCTTTGCAACTCTTCACCTGCACAGAGTAGACCCTTAAATATTTATTACATGAATGAATAAATAAATGCAAGGATGAATGAATGGTTGTGTTGAGAATGGACCATTGCATATGTTCAGGTAGGAAGAAGACTAGCATCTTTTCACAAACTCAGAGCCTAGGTCAGGACGAGTGCAAATAGCAGAAATAATAATTGTTAATAATAATAATAACCACTATTCATTAGATACATACTTTATTGCTGAGCACTGTACCAAATTTACATAAATTATCCCATCTAATCCATGCAAATCATAATTTTAATAATTTAGAGATAAGAAAAATGAGGCTCAAGAACCAGGAGATAAACTCAAAAATATCGGCTATATTTCAAAGTCACACTGTCCACAGGTATGGTCTTGGGGATTTTATACTTTAAAATTTAGGCCAAGGTAGACTTGAAAAGGAGGTATGAAGAACCTCCCTCCTACTTTATGGTTAAAAATAAGATGGAGGTTTTTATTATAAGTTGAGCAGTCTATTTCCTCAACTAATTTTAGTGTAAAGCTATGCAGGGGGGCTCTGCTTCTCTCTCCCAGCCCAGAGGCACAGATAAACTTACATAGGACAGTCTCCTTGTAAAGTGCAGGCCTTCATTTGATGAAGCTCAGTGGGGCTCAGGAAGGAGTTAAATTTGAAAAAGTTTGATTGCTGATGCAGAATGGAACCCTTGCCCAGGAAGTTCAGCAAAAATGTGGTCAGAATACTTGGTTTGCAAATAAACATTTTCACAACCCACTTATTATTTGTCATATGTGATGCTTTTCATCAAATTAGGTGAATAATTGAACCTCTGGTCATTGTGGTACTGAGTAGACAGCCTCAGCAGCAGAGAATAAAGGATGTGTGTTACAGCAGGAGAGAATGTGGGAGAGTTGGTTGAATTTAAAACTTCTGAATGCTTGTAAATAATATTGAAAGGCTGTTTTCCAACATTTAATTGGGTGGAATATAAGGGTCTTTTTATTTAAAAAATTAGGGGGGGGGATGGAGAGGAAGTACAGGAAAAATATGTCTTTGCTTTGGCACTGAAAACATAAAGTTCTTGTATCTCCTCTTTCCCCTCTACCCCTTCCAGTATCTTTACTACATTTTTCTGGCTCTGGTTTGAACTTTATTTTGTCAAGTTTCCGGAATTATAAGGAATGCAAAACTACCTAGCAATTGAGATAGATCCTGACTCATTTTAATTTGAACCATTTTGCTGGGCTCATCAAAAAGCAGCAATGATTTTAAAAAGCGATGCATTCTTACAAGTATAATGAGGGCCAAAGAAGACCACTAAAGGCTCCTGATCTGAGTATGAGTTCATAAGTTTAATAAAAATGTGATCTTTTATTTTTACAGAAGAGCATTTTTTTCCCCAGCCCTATGATGATGTTCTAGAAAAACATGAGCATAGTATATGTGGCCAAGAAAATAAGAATAATTAAAATAGTTTAAATAGTCAACTGCTGATCTCAATTTACATATAAGTATATAGAGTACTACTTATTATCACAGTTTGCACGTGACTCCTTTGCACTTTGGTAAGTGCTTTCCTATATTTATATGGCCACTCACATTTGGGCATACCTCAAAAGTTGGCAGACAAATATCACCATCCCCAGTTTAGAGAAAAGATAACTGAAGTTCAGCAAGATGCAGTGCCTTTCCTGGGATATGAGTAGATTCCTGGAGGCCTGATGCTTTCTCTCTCTCCCCTGTAGCCACATGGCACTAAACATGCTTGTGCCTGTGTGGGCTGAAAGCTGTGCTTGGAATGCAGACTCAAGTTTAATTCTGTAGCAGGTTAGAATTGTAAGCAAATTTAAGATTGTGCAAAAGTTGCACTTCTGGTCCCCAAAGCCTGGCTATAATAAAAGCAAATCAACCTTGACTATTAGCTAAGTAAATGAAAGTGTTAATTAAACTCAGCTCCCTCGTCAGAAATAAAAGCCTGTAAATTTCAAGCCTACCTGAGGAATGTGAGCAGGCGACTGTGGATTTGTATACATGGTGTCGTGTCGTCACATTTGTTTTTTGTTTGCCTGGTGTCCAGTCCGGGGACTGCAAGACAGTAAACCTTTAATAAATGTGAAAAGGAGTAAAGGAGGGGAAAATGGAGGGAGGGAGGGAAGGAGTGCAGAGTGAATGAAAACTGGAAAGAGGGAGTACAGGAAGGAGGGAGTAAACTTCATTCACTAATTGGCTGCATTGAAGGTGAATGTTAACTATGGCAGGGTTTGGAGAGTTGCCAATTTGTTCTTCCTGCCTTGGCTGTTAGCTGACTGCCTTCCATTAGGTATGAATATATATTCACAGACATTCACAGATAAGTTAACACTTCTATATATACCCACAAGTGTGTGTACATGCACGCACACACACACACACACACACACACACACACACACACACACACACTGAGCTTCCCATTTAACACAAAGGCCTTGAGCAAAGGGATGATCAAAGAGGAAGAAATACTGTAACTTAGGAAAAGGCAAGGAGAAACATTTCTGGTAAGAGTTATATATCCTGAAATAATTAGGATACTACAAACTGAAATACACACATAGAGTTCCCATAAACTTGGAAAGTACAGGAAGGTGACTGTATTGCTGAAATGAGGTGAAAAATATTCATTGAAATATAAAAGCTGCTCAAAGGCAGGAGCTTTCTAAAAATCAGAACAGGGAAGAAAAGAGCCCAACTTCCAATGATGCTAACCAAATTATGACTTGTTTCCAACAGAGAGATCCACCTTAAGAAAGGTCCAGAGAGCTCAACAGAAACCAAATACAGTAAGAGGAAGTTGGGAGAGTGGGTGTCAGGCTGTCAGTAATCTGACAGCTATGGTAACTACCCTCTAATCCAGCCAGCTCCAGCCACGCTCTCGCTGACACCGCCAGGACTGACTGACAGCTGAGGAGCGGGCACTTTTTACAGGCTCAAGTGACATCCAGTCTATTAAGGCTGACAAGCACAAAGCAGAGATTTGCCCTGAATGGTTTGGTACTGAAGCCTAGTAAAGGGGTTATTTGAAAGGTCTTAGAGAAAGTGTCAGACTCCAGCTCAGATGATAACAATATTGTAATGATGGTACTGGACAATGAAGTGTGATGATTGCCCATCCGGGCCGGGAGGCTGTAGGCGAGGGAAAGAGTGAGGAGGAGCAGTGGAAGCCGGTCCTCCAAGACCAGTGTGTGACCATCCTAGGGATTCCTCCAGCAGTGTGCTGGCATGGGCCCTGGGGAGCTCCCCAAAGTTGCATGTTCACCGTGTTGTTTGCCTGGGGGCTGGAGGGAGCTGCAAGCAGGGGTGGAGGACTGGGTAGAGGCTAGGTGACACCTGAAGGGAACCTGTGCCTGCCTTTGCTTCACCTTTCAGATCATCAGCAGGCGTGGGAATTTTCAGATTACTGCTTTGCTTAATTTGAAAGGTAAATTAGCAGCTGCACCAATGTAGCCAGGATTATCATCACTGCTGTGTGTGTGTGTGTGTGTGCCCAAGGGTATTCTATGCCCCCAGCCCTTTTAATTTTATTTTTGTTTTGAAACAGAGTCTCACTAGGTTGCTGAGAGTCTAAATTGCTGAGGCTGGTTTCAAACCTGCAATCCTCCTGTCTCAGCCTCCCAAATATTTCATCAGTGCTATTCTTGACCATACTGGCTCCCATGGGATGCCAGGTGCTGCATCAACAACAATATCCAAAATTTGTTCAGCAGGATTTTCTCCCTAACAACAGGAAATTTTTCTCCTAAATTTCCTTCCTTCCTTCCTTCTTCCTTCCTTCCTTCCTTCCTTCCTTCCTTCCTTCCTTCCTTCCTTCCTTCCTTCTTTCCTTCTTTCCTCCTTTCTTTTCAATACTGGAGATTAAACTCAGGCCTTGTGCATGCTAAGAAGGTACAGTACCACTGAGCTACACCCCCAGCCCACCCTTCCCCCTCCACACATACATTTTTATTTTATTTTGAGACAAGATCTCAGCAAGTTTCCCAGGCTGGCCTTGAACTTGCGATCCTCCTGCCTCTGTCTCCCAAATACCTGGAATTGCAGGTGTGCACCACCATGCACAGCCCTAAGTGTCTTCTCCCAGTTCTCCCTATGAAACAGAAAAAGGGAAAGTATCATAATTCTATTTACTCATGGGAAAATGTCCCTGCTATCACTATACACTCCCATTTGGGTTAGATGTATCCTTACATGTGTATTTATTTCTTGCCCATCTATTTATTTATTCCATACATGTTGTGTGTTTACTGTAAGGCAGGAACTTAGGTGGGTCCTAGGAATACTGCAGTGAGCAAGGGAATATAGTCTCTGTCCAAACAGTGATTAGAATCACAGGCTGGAGGCTGATGTTCAGCTCAGTTTTTTCAGGCAGGGATATGCAGCTGAAACCAATGACACCAGCCATCAACAGAAAGAAGTAGGGAAATAATGTTCCTTCCAATCAGTCTACCCCATGGTTGAGAAAGACAAAAACTACACCAATAAAAGCACTCAGCAGCCGTCCCAGAGAGACTGGAAGTAACACTTTGCAATTTCAAAGGCATAGTACAAAGTAAAGTTTATAGATTGAAGCAAAGAAAAAAAAAGAATACTGGAAGAATAGATAGATAGATAGATAGATGGGGTGTGTGTGTGTGTGTGTGTGTGTGTGTGTGTGTGTGTGTGTGTGTGTGTATGTTACTGGGGATTGAACCCAGGGGCATTTTACCTCTGAGCTACACCCCCAGACCTATTTTTTATTCTTTACTTTGAACAGGATCTCACTAAGTTGCGGATTGCCTTACTAAGTCCCTGAGCCTGGCCGCCAACCTGCAGTCCTCCTGTCTCAGTCTCCCAAGTACTGGGGTTACAAGCACATGCCACCATTCCTGGCCTATAAATAGTTTCAATTTTTTTTTAATTTGCCAAATATATTAAAAGTACAAGAGAGTTAGAAAGTGAAGAAAGATCCTCTACCTGCCCAGCATTACAGCTGAGATAACAGCCTACCTGACATTAGGAGTTGTGTATATTTGGCGTCAAGAAGACTAAAAATGGAGTCAAGGGTAACACAATAACCAAACTGCTGACAAGCATCAGATTTGGAAAATATCTTCTCATTTAAAGTTGAATGAACAGAAAAACAAAGCACCCAAGGCCATTGAAAAGATTATTATAAAGCAGAAGTAAGGCATATTATTTGTATGATCAAGGTAGAGAGTAGATCCATGAATATAGTTTACCACGAAGTCCAAGCAAACTTTTTTTTATCTTCAATTTAAAAGGGGGGGGGGGAGTATGATGAGGAAGAAAAATAAACTGATTTATTCCTCATCAAGAGGAAGAGGAAGGAGATAGTTTGAAGGAGGTGAAATAGCTTCTATAATATAGAAACAGAAAACAAGATGAAAAAGGAGATGATAAAATAAGAAACAAATTTCATGAAAATGAAAATAGCAATTAAAATGTCCTTTGGGGATAGTAAAGGAAAACAACCTACAGAACATTAAATCACGGATATAGGAGACAAAGTTGAAAAAAGGAAAAAAAAAAAAAAAAACAGAACTTCTTCTAGTCAGTAGGACATCAAAAGGTTATCTTTTGTTTCTCTTCTTTCTGTGCCAATACCCCAAACATAGCAATAAAAGATAAAATATTTTAAAATGGTATAAGACATACTATTCTCACAAGCAAGATAACTATCTGAAATACTAAACAGAAATGCAATGTAGTCAGGGCTGGAAGCACAAGTTTTCTGGACATGAAGTCAAGGAGATAGAGGCAACCAGTTCATATCATAGAGAGAGCAGAGCCAGTCTCTCACTGTGGAGATAATACCAAGCCATAAAACAAAGAAAAAGAAAGAAGAAAAATGAAGAGGAGGAGGAGGAGGAGGAAGAAGAAGAAGAAGAGAAGCAGAGGAAGAAGAAGGAGGAGGAGAAAGAAGAAAGGAGCAAATGGAACTTGGGTCAACCCTTCTTATAGATGTATCTATATCGTTTTAATGTTGCTATGGGACAGAAATATTGAGCCTACGATATCAGATCATGTTCTGAACTTCAAGACCTGAAGAACTAAATGCAGGTGACAGAAAATACATGTGAGTGGGGACCCATGACAGGGAAGGTAGGGGCAAGAGAGAGAATGGAAGAGACTTAAACTCAGATTACAAAACACATGAAGATTAGTAAACCAGTTAAAAAAGAGAACATCAAAACTCCCCATTTTTAACTCAATAACAGCCTTAACAATCAACAGCATGCAATCATGGTAAAAACCATCAGCTTGGCAGCCGCTGGAGTTAGAGCTTTATCAAAGCCCCATCCTACAACATAGTCATTATTTGACCTTCCCAGTGGTTGGCTAAAATACCACATTTGCAAGGCTGTCTGAATTTTACATGAACCAGAGCTTTCCCAGGACAAAATGTGTTTTCCCTGGAGATGATTATTGGAAACAGTTACAGATAAGTTAAGTGCTTGAGAAGTATGTTACAGTTGGCATATACAATAGGCTGACCAAAAAGCTTAGAAGCTAAACTAGAAACGAAATGTCAATAGGGGTTCAAATGTTCCAATATGTTGCTGGGAATCTGGCGTGTACATAGATAGGACTATGCTCAAGAATGACTTGAGAAGACTCTAACCTCTTTTCTCTGGCTACCTTTGAGGGTCTGCACAAGCGAGAAGAAAAGGCTAAGACAATTTGCCAACTGCCTATCTGAGTGTTGAAGATGTGCTCAAAAATACACTTAGAGCCTCTTGGCAAAGACTAGGAGGCTCATTGGTCTACAAATTAAAGAAAATCTGTCCAAGAATTAGCTGATCACTGAGCTAAACAACCAGAGATTTCAATGGCCATAAATGACAAATAAAACAGACTTATAAAATTCACTCAGATGTTACTAAACAAATAACAACAACTGTAAGACACAGTAACATCAACAGGTCCTGAATAGAGGGGAAAATGTGATTTGTAGGGTTGCCTTGTTATTATACTTAAGATATCCAGTATTCAACTAAAACTTACAAAATATACAAAGAAACAAAAATGTATGACCATACACAGTAACACACACACACACACACACACACACACACACACACACACACACACACATCATAAAAACTGTTCCTGATTGGATTACTAAACAAAACCTTTAAATCAAGTGTTTTAGGCATATTAAATGAACTAAAGGAAATCATGTCTAAAGAACTAAAAATATAAGAGCAATGTCTCACCAGATGCAGAATATTGATAAAGAAATATAAATTATAAAAAGGTAAAAAACAAATAAAAATTCTGAGGTTCAAAAGATATTAACTGGAATTAAAAATAAATCACTAGAGGTTTCCAAGACAAGATTTGAACAAACAAGAAAGAATTAGCAAACTTGAAAATTGGTCACAAGAGACTATTCAGTCTGAAGAATAGAAAGAAAAATGAATTAGGATATTTCAGAGATGTGGAACATCAAGTAAGAGATATACAAATACTGAGAATTCCCGAAGAGGATGAAGGAAGAAGACAGGTAAAAAGAATGCATGAGGAAATGATGGCCAAAAAAATTCCCAAATGTCATGAAAATATGAATCTACATATCCAAGAAGCTCAACAAACTCTAAACAAGATAAACTCAAATAATTTACAACTGGATTCCTTGTAATTAAATTGTTGAAAGGCAGAAACAAAGATGCAATCTTGAAAGCACAAGAGACAACCAACTCACAATGTGGAAGGAATCATCAATATGTTTAACAATTGATTTCTCGTCAAAAACCATAGACTCCAGAGGGCAGTAGGATCACAGGGGCAATGGTGAAGGAAAAAAAGCTGTTGAGCAAGAATTTCATGTCCACTAAAACTATTATTTACAAATGAGAGAGAGCTAGGTATGGTGGCGCACGCTTGTAATCCCAGTACTTGAGAGGCTGAGACAGGAGGATTGCAGGTTCGTGGCCAGCCACAGCAACTTTGTGAAGACTCCACAGCTTAGTGAAACCCTGATTCAAAATAAAACATAAAAATAGGGCTATGGGTGTAACTTGGAGTGCTCCTGAGTTCAATCCTCAGTACCATAAATAAATAAATAAATAAATACATACATACACACATACATAATACATACATACATATGAGAGAGAACGTAAGACAAAAAAAATAGAAATAGGTAGGTATAATGAACTACTCAAAAGGCTGAGACAGAAGGATCATTTTAGACCAGGAGTTTGAGGCCAGCTTGGGCACTGTAGGCAGACCCTGTCTCAAAAAGAAGAAAAAAAGACAAACCAAAACAGAGAGGTTCCATAAAAATAAATAATTGAGAATTTATTGCTACAACCAAAAACAGAGTTTGTTTAGCAGATTTCCCTTACATGAAGTAGTAAGAGAAATTCTTCAGGCTGATATGAAAGAACACATGAAGAAATAAAGAGCACTGGTAAAGGTAACCACATAGGTAAATATATAAAGCAGTTAAAGTGTATTTTGTATTTTTAACTTCTTTTTCTTCCTATATATGATTTAAAAGACAACATCATAAAGCAATAATTATAAATCCATATTGATTTGCATAAGATATATGAAGATGTAATTTGTGACAAAATAACAAAGAAGAGAGCTAATGAAATTATATAGGAGGAAAGCTTTTGTGTACTATTAAATTAAGATGGTCTTAATCTGAATTAGAGTCTAATAATTAAAGTGTTAATGGTACTTCTCAGAACAATCACACATACATATACCATACATGTGCACACACACAAACCTCAAAAATATATAGTAAAAAACAACAAGGTAGTTAAAAATGATACAGTAAAAAAATCTATTTAACATAAAAGAAGTCAATATGGTTAGGTATGGTGGCTTACACATGTAATTCCAGTGGGAGGCAGAGACAGGAGGATTGCAGGTTTCAAAGACAGAGCATGGTAATTTAGAGAGAATCTGTTTCAAAATAAAAAATAAAAAGCCAGTCATAGTCACACACACCTGTAGTCCCAGCACTTGGGATACTAAGACAGGAGGACAGGTTCAAGACCAGCCTGAGCAATTTAGCAAGATTCTCAGCAACCTAGCAAGAACCTGATTCAAAATAAAAAATAAAAAAGGGCTGGGGATGGAGGTAGAAACCCCCTGGGTTCAATGCCCTGTACTACACTTTTTAAAGCCAATAATGGAGGAATAGAGGAAGAAAAAATATACAAAAATCAATAAGAAAATAACAAATATGATCCTATCTAATTGCTAATTACATTAACTGTAAATAGACTAAATTTTCCAATGAAAAAACAGATATTGGAAGAATTGATTAAAAATAGCTTTATCCAACTACATGCTATCTAAGAGACTTGCTTTGGTTTCAAAGTCACAAATAGATTGAAAATGGAAAGATAAAAAGACATACTCTGAAAACAGAACAAAAAGAAATGGAATATCATATGATATAGATTTTAAGACAAAAAATATTATTTTAGAGATAAAGATATTTTACAATGTAAAAGGATTAACTAATCAAGATATGATAATTATAAACATGTATGCACTTAATAAGAGAGAAAAAATACATGAAACGAAAGCCCACAGAATTGAAGGGAGAAATAGACAATTCAATAATAGTGGAAGACTTAGCAACTCACTTTCAGCAATGGATAAAACAACTAAACAGAAATCAACAAGGAAATAAAAGATTTGCACAAAACTATAAACCAACTAGACCAGATATTGATATAATACACCACTCAACAGCAGCAGAATACATATTCTTCATTATTCACAAGTGTACATGAACATTTAACAGGATAAACCATATATCATGTTCAAAAAAAGTATCTGTGCATTTAAAAATATGTAAATCATATAAAATGTGTTCTATGATTATGATAAAATGAAATTTAGAGACCAGAACATAAATTTAGTTAATTCACAAATATGTGAAAATTAAGCAACACTTTTAAATAACCAATATGTCAAATAAGAAATTGTAATGGAAATTAGAACATATTTTGAGGTGAACGGAAATGAAAACACAGCATACCAAGATTTTTTATGCAGAGAAAGGGAGAAATTTGCAATCATAAATGCCTACATTAAAAAAGAAGAAATAAATCAGTAGCCTAAATTCCACCTTAAGAGACTGGAAAAAGAGGGAAAATTAAAATTAAAAGCAAACAAAATAAAGAAAATAATAAAATTAGAACAGAAACAAATGAATTAGGAATAGACAAGTAGAGTAAACAAAACCAAAAATTGGTTCTTTGAAAAGATCAGCAAAATTAACAAGCCATTAGCTAGATTGACCGAGAGGGAAAAGGCTTAAATTAATGAAATCAAGAATAAAAGAGGAAACATTACTGTTGACATTAGAGAAAAAATGATTACATAGGAGTACTATGGTCAATTATATTCAAGTAAAGTAGGTAATCTAGACAAAGTGGAAAAATTTCTGGAAAGACAAAAACTTTAAAAAACTGAATCAAAGCCAGGAATAGTGGCGCACATTTGTAATCCCAGTATTTGGGAGGATGAGACTGGAGGATCCAGGTTTGCGGCCAGCCTCAGCTACTTAGTGAGGCCCCCTGCAACTTAGTGAGACCCTGTTTCAAAATAAAGAATAAAAAATAGGGCTGGGGGTGTAGCTCAGAGGTAGAATGGCCCAGTACCAAAAATAAAAAACAAAACGAAAAAACAAAAAAAACCTGAATCAAGAAGGAATAGAAAGTCTGAACAGACTAGTGATAAGTACGGAAATTTAATTAGCAATCCAAAATCTTTTCATAAAGAAAATCCCAGAGTCAGATGGCTTCACTGGAGAATTCTATCAAATATTAAAGAAGTGGCACAAATCCTTTACAAACTCTTCCAGAAATATAAGGGGATAAAACACTTCCCAACTCATTCTATGAAGCCAACCACATCACAGGAAACAAACTATATCCTAATATCCATTACAAATATTGACACAAAAATCCTCAAGCAAATACAATCAAACTAATTCACTAACATATAAGAAGGAATCACCATGACCATGTAGAATTCATATCAGGAATGCAAGGTTGGTTCAATATATAAAAGTCAATATACTATATTACATTAATAAAATAAATTTTAAACTATGTGGTTATCTCAATAGACACAGAAAAGTCATGTGATAAAATCTAACACTCAAGATAAAAACATTCAACAAACTAGGAATAGAAGGAAAATTTCCCAAACTGATGAAACATATCTGCAAAACCCCACAGCTATCAACATACTTAAGGAAGAGAGACTGAATGTTTTCTTCTTCATGTCAGGAATAAAGAAAGAGTGTCCATTTTTGCCATTTCCACATTATACTAGATGTTCTAGTTAGGGCTGTTCAGCAAGACTGCAGAATGTAAGATAACAATGCAAAAATTAGTTGTTTTCCATGTACAATGAACAATCTAAAAATAGAATTTTTCATTTCTTTAACAATAATCAAACAGAATAACACACTTAGGAATATTTTTAAAATAATCCAAGACTTGGAAACTTAAAACTAAAACATCACTGAAAGAAATTAAATAAGACATAAATAAATGGAAAGACATCCCATATTCATGGACCAGAAGACTTAATAATGTTAAGAAGACAATACTACAGATTCACTACAATCTCTATTAAAATTCTAACTACAAAATAAATAAATAAAATAAAATGATCCTCCAGTACTTGCAGAATGATAAAAAATCTAGCTACCTTTTTTTTACAGAAATTAAAGATGATCCTAAAATTCATATGCAAGAACCCTGACTAGCCAAAATAACCTTGAAAAAGGAAAAAAAAAAAAAAGCTATCACAATTCTTGATAACTTCCTAGTAAGCCACAATAATCATGACTGTATAGTACTGGCATAAGAATACATATATAGCTCAATGGCCTAGAATTGAGAGTCCAAAATAAGCCCATACATTTGTGGTTAATTGATTTTTGACAAGAGAGGACTATTCAATGAGGAAAGAATTCTTAAGCAAATACTGCAACAATTATAATTGAACCTCTGTCTCACACCATATACAAAAATTAACTCACAGTGGATCAAACATCTAAACAGAAGAGCAAAAACTGTAAGTTCTTAGAATGAAACAGAGGTATAATTCTGCATGACCTTTGACTGGATAGTTTCTTACTAAAATACAAGCAACAAAGGAAAAGTAGATAAATTTTAACTTAAAACTTCTGCTAGTTGATTTAATTGTAGTGGATGCATGGGGCAGAGGGACACCCTAAGGCACATGATGTATTTACACAATCATATCAAGGTCACTCACTGAAGTGAACCTGAGGGGGAGGGAGGGGAAGGGAATGGGGTGGGAATTGGGGAAGGGGTCAAATGAGAATTGTGTGCAAATATGTTGTTAACAACTTGTACTTAACAAAGATGTATGCTATATTGCATGAATTACTACAATAACAAATAAAAATTAAAAAAAACTTCTGCTTCAAAGCCAATAAACACTTGAAAGGTTGCTGAACATCATTGGTCATTAGGGAAATGCATACTAAAACCATCATGAGATACAACATCACATCCACTAGAATAGCCATAATTAAAAGCCAAGACACTAGCAAGTATTGGTGAGGATGTGATAAAATTGTAACCTTCATACATTTCAAATGAGGATAAACTCATTTAGCTGTTACAGAAAACAGTTGGGAGTTCCTCAAAAAGTTAAATATAATAGATTTATCATTTGACCCATCATTTTCATTTCTAAGTGTATACTTAGAGAGTTATATGTTTATGTAAAAATATACATTCAAATATTCATAGCAGCATTACTCATACTAGTCAAAAAATAGAAACAAACCAAATGTTTGCCTAATGAATGAATAGATAAACAAAATGTGGTATATACATATAATGAAATATTACTAAGCCATAAAAAGAATGAACTATTAATATATGCCTTAATATGAAAAGATTTTGAAAATATTATACTAAGTGAAATAAGTCAGCCAACAAATGCCACATTGATGTAATTCTATTTATATAAAATGAATTTGTTATGTCAGGAAAACTAATATAGCTGCTTAATCCAGAGTTCTATTTTATGCAATCATTTAATGTTCAGTATACTATCAGGATTGAGAAAAAATTAATTTTATAATAGTGTGCAGTCTATTCAGAGAGTTTCAAATTCTAACTATGATGGAAATAAAGATGGCGTGGCACCATAAAGAAGAACAAAATCATGTTATTTGCAGGGAAATAGATGGAACTGGAAAACATTAGTTAAGTGAGATTAGTTAGTCACAAAAAGTAAAAAATTGTATGCTCTCCCTAATATGTGGAAGCTAGGGAGAAAATGGGACATAAGAGGAACTCCAGATGAAGGAGAATCCTTAGGTGAACAAAGAATTTGACTTAATGGAAGGTGATGGGGAGAGGGGGGACACCCTAATGAGCATGATGTACTTTCATGAACACATCAAAGTCAATCACTATATTGACCTTGAGAAGGAGGGAGGAGGAGGGAGTGGGGCAGGAATTGGGGAAGGGTTAAATGAGAAATGTATGCCTTTACCTATACCAGCTTGTACCTAACAAAGATGTATGATTACAATGTACCAATTAAAAAAAAAAAAAAGATGGCATGACACAATAAGCGTCTCATCACCAAAACACAGCAGCAGCACTGCCATCATGTCACCCCGCAGCTAAGGACCCCAGAGTTTAGCACTGACCCCCAGCCTGAGAAGGGCCTTGCCAGCATCAAATGAGTTAATTTCCTGCTTTGCCTATACTTTATATCAATCATTTAATAAATACAGTTGTCAAATGTCTTCTAGTGAGGTGAGAAGATTTTTTCAGATCATAGGGAGATTCAGAATTATTAAGGCATCTAGCCAGGCAGGGTGACACATGTCTATAATCCCAGTATTTGGGAGGCTGAGACAGGAGAATTGCAGGTTTGACACCAGCCTCAGCAACTTAGCAAGACTCCCAGTAACCTAGTAAGACCCTCTTTCAAAACAAAACAAAAAAGGACTGAGGGTCCTTGGAAGTAGAATATTCCTGGGTTCAAATCCCGGTACCAGACACACAAAACAAAAACAAAAGTGATGGTTTCCAGAGACTGAGGGGGTGGGGAGTTGTTTTGAGATCTATTGTACAACAATTTGACTATTTAGTAATCAATAATAATATGTTCTATATTTCAAAATAATTCAGAGTATATTTCAAATATCTCACCATAAAAAATTATAGGTAGCCGGGTGTGGTGGCGCACACTTGTAATCCCAGCATTTGGGAGGCTGAGACCGGAGGATCCGGGTTCGCGGCCAGCCTCAGCTACCTAGTGAGGCACTCCTCAACTTAGTGAGACCCTGTTTCAAAATAAAGAATAAAAAAAATAGGGCTGGGGGTATAACTCCGAGGTAGAATGCCCCTGAGTTCAATTTCCAGTACCGCAAAAAAAAAAAAAAATTATAGGTAAGTGAGGTGATGGGTATATTAACTAGCTTGAATTAATCATTCCACATTGTAAATATGTGTCAAAACATCACATTATACCTCATAAATGTATACAATTATGAGTCATCAATTAAATTTAATATTAATAATAATTTAATAAGGATAATAATACTCCATGTGATTACTGTGGAGATTGAAGAAGGAATATGAAGTGCTTAACAGAGTGTCTGGCACAGCTTCATAACTATTAAGACCTGAAGCCGGGTGTGGTGGCACATGCTTGTAATCCCAGAATTCTGGAGGCTGAGACTGGAGGATCCGGGTTCGTGGCCAGCCTCAGCTACCTAGTGAGGCACTCTGCAACTTAGTGAGACTTGGTTTCAAAATAAAGAATAAAAAATAGGGTTGGGGGTATAGCTCGGAGGTAGAGTGACTCTGAGTTCAATCCCCAGTACTGCAAAAAGAAAAAAAAAAAAGAACTGTTAGATCCCTCCTTACCCAATTCTGGAGGGATTCTGATCAACTAAAATTTTTCATGAGAACTCCCACTTGGATTTAAAAATTTAAGGCCTTTCGGAGGTTTTTAAGGCAGTTATAGTTCAGTGTTTTTTTGTTTTGTTTTGTTTTTTTCTTTCCAAATCTGGAATGGATCTCTAAAACTATAACTAAATATTTCACTATTATTAGAATCTTAAACATTTAATATTACTAATATTGCCAGCTAAGCCAATTAAGCCATCAAATCTACCCTTGCTGGGTTCATCTTTCTCTATCGTCTATATTTAATTTATACATTTATTAAAATGATATTGACTCTCCAATACTGTGATTCAGAATGGTCCAAGGTTTACAGAGCCTGATAAAATAATGCAAAAGTCATTAGCATTAGGGCCAAAGCTTCCCTCCCACCCAATGCCAGGAGGTTAATACTATCTTTGCTTCTAGCCAATATGAATATTTATTGGCACATAAAGTCAGGTTGAATAACATGGAACTGAAAAGAATATAATACAGACTTCCCCAGTGACCCACCCCCTCTCCGGTATAAATTTTGATTTCAGAGACTCTACCATTGGGGGGAAGTTGAACATAAAAGGAACCTTTGAAATATGAGTTAGTTGACAGAGAATGCTCTAAATCTAAATAGATTGCTACATTTCAAGAACAATCCCTGATACCCAGATTTTAATCATTTTAGTGATAATATTTTCCCTTGGTTTTGTCTACTAATCCTAGAACTTGTAGCTGTTTTATGACCTATTTCACCAGCTCAGGAGACACATTTCACCATATTTCATATTCTTCAAATTAAAATCTTCTGATTCCCCATTCATCAGAATAACAAGAACCTAGGAACTGTTTAATGATATCATTTTCCATTATCTAAACCTCCAGTATTCCCTCATCTAGAGAGGCGAGAGCTGCTTCCAGATGCTTCTAAGATGGCAAACAGGAGAAGGAGGCTACACAATGTCCCAGTTTGCAAAGGATGTACTGTTGTTCCTGGGCCTGCACACTTGGATGCATTTTTGACTGTGCGGTGGCTCTCTCACTGGTTCATCTTTGTGGACTTACCTTATCAGTGCTTATTAATAACAATGAAAGCTGGTTCACCCTGACACATTCGGCTATTATTCTGAAAGCAGGTCCACATTGTTCCAGAGACAGCGCTTCTCTGGGTCAGCCTAGGGTTGCTGTTGAACCAGGGGACCCACTCTATACTGCTTTCCTTTGTGAGGAATTCCCTTTTGGGTAGTCTTTACTTTCCTGCCAGTAAATCACAGTTGAGACTGAGTCCAGCAGAGGCATCTAAAGATGCTGAATCTCACAGGG